>JAPKLY010000125.1:733611-799460 GCA_026898435.1 Prunella vulgaris
CACTTCATCTTTACACCACCAAAATAACCTTCACTAATTATATCAAACTAGTAATTCTCCCGTGCGATGCACGAATTAAATATTACTCCCTCCGTTTTGTAGGAATTTGCTTCATACCAGACGACACATTTTTTTAAAGAAAATGAGTTATATATATAAAATAGTGATATATGGATAAATATGTGTATAGGTTTGTGAGTGTGCACATAAATCAATGTTTTCTTTTTTAATAGTGTGCAAATTTTTGTAGGACGTCCAAATAAGGAAAGTATGCAAATTTCTGTGCGAAAGAGAGAGTAGTAATTAATTTTAATATGAAATTTATAGCAAAAAAATTAATATTATTTTGATTATTTACCTATTGATCATTAATTTCTTTTAATATATTTTTCATTAATGTAAGAAATTATATTATATGTACATGAGTGTCTCAATTTTTTTTAATAATTGTATAGATTAGTAATAAAATCAGAACAAATAATAAAATTTATAAGAAATACTCAATTTAATTAAAAAAACTTATATAATCTAAAACATAAATATTTAAATTTAACTCAAATAACAAACATTAATAAAAATACTTAAAAGATGTTACATTTGAATAGTTTAAGACTTAATATGTGTGTTAAAATTTATAAACTCGTGCTAAAAACTTTTTAAATAATTAACACTTGCTTGAAATTATTGTACTTTATTTGTTAATTTTATTTAATTTCTTGTATTTATTTTCATTAATTTGACCAATTAAGCATAACCATGAGAAAGACATTTGATTTGCTATTTTTAATAGAAAATTAAAATTATGGAGCAAAAACATAATATCTATTTGTGAAGTCAATTAAATGGGTGAGTGAAGAAAAAAATTACTCCATGTGTCCCAAGATAATTTTCGTACTCTTTTTATTTGGACGTTCCAACTCTTTTTTACACCCAAAAAAAGAAAATAATTCAGAATGGTGGGAGTAAAAGATTAGTATTCCCTTGTATTGTCTTTTGGACATGCAGTTTAAGAAATGTATAATAAGTATACATCAATGAATATTATATATATATATATATATTGCGAAAGTAAATTTTAATAAATAATTTTCAATTTTAGGCATATAAACTTTTTTGTGAGATTAATGAAAATAAAAGGTATGCAATATCTTTTGAGATAGTAGTAGTAATTTTTTCTGCCCAATTAAAAAGAATAAAAAAGAAAGGAAATACTATTTGTAATTTTCGGAAACCCAATTTGAAGGATAAAATTGGAGGCTCATGGAGTTAATTCACGCCCATTTTTATTAATTTGAAGAGGTCCATTTACTTTATTGATTTGAGAAAAAAAAATGGTGTCATCACTAAATTCATCGCATCTATTTATATTGTATAAAAGTAATTTGAAAGGTCACAGCTGTTGGGTTTAGTTTGCTATTCAAATTTGAAATCCACTATGGAAGCGAGTTTCAATATTAAATAATAAAAAAGTTTACATTAAGTATATTTAATTGTTTGTTTCTATGATATTTGATGCGTGTAGTATACAGCTTCACCAGGAAGCGGTTACTCCTCACTCGCCGCTGCAGTTATTCTCACTTTACTCGTAAACAGTTGCTTTTATATATTTATAGATTAACACAACTAATAGCCTTGGGAGCCCCGTTTTCCATTGCCCAAGTCTTCAACATGAAGTTTGAGGTAAATACACAAGTCAATTCAAATCGCTCAATTCTTGTCAAAACTATAAGCTCTGAGCGTCACGCGAATACGTTAAATTTTTAACAAAATGCATCCTAGATTTTGGTTGAAATAGCCGAGATGCAAATACGATAAAGTTCTACAAAACTTATTTTGTCTCGCCCTGATACAGTTAATAATTAACTGTAGTACATAATTGCTTTCAAACTTATTTTCTTCTTTTTTTTTAGGTGCATGTATACTAGGTCTTCATACTTGGATCATAGCCATGAATCAGGAAACAAAAATCATGTGCTGGTTGATTAGTGTGAAAATTGCTCGAAATTATTGTGTTTTAATTAGCTATTTTAAGTGGATTTCTAGCAATTGTTTATACAAAATGTGATTAATTGAGATTATTTGCAATAATAATTAATTGTGTTGATATTGTTATAGAACAATTGAATTGGGCCCAGGAATTACATTATTGAATGAATATTTTGGTTGAACTTGTTTTACATTAAAAAGCCCATGAGCAGACCCATTAACATATTCTAACTATTAAATCTTGTTCTTAAGGATATGTTTGTTTTGGGACTACCACGGATGGACGTAGGACTTTGCGATCACGTCTCTATACGAGTTTGTGATATAACATCCGGATTTCACATCCCAAACTCAATCCACACCTAAAAATACCTATTAAACCTATTATTATTCTTTCCAACACAACACTCATAAAATACCTATTATACCTATAAAATCAAACACTATCACATTTTGATTTGACATAAAGTAACATCCTACCCTACTAAAATCCCAAAACAAACACACACTTTTACTATTCATCAAGATTTTCACATCTCAAAATTTCAAAATCATGACTTCCCACCCTTAATTCCAAAAGAAACGTACCCTAATTGATTTGGTTGCTAGTGTTGTGCTGAAAAGCTGTATTCACGAAGGAATCAAAGGAGTTGAATGGGTCCACTACACAATGTTTGACCAAATCTGAAGGAGAGAGATCTAGAGACGTGTCCACCTCCTGAACCACATCAATTCATTTTTCCAACTACCAAGAACCATTAACCCACTGAAGGCCTTCACAGCAACCACCACTATCTACCTTTTCAATCGGAGATGATAAAGAAGCACTCAACTTTCTCAATTTGCCGGAATTTCTCTATAGCCGACGCACAACCGCCATTGAAGAAGTTATGGGAGAAATTCAAAGCTCAGTCACTCCAATTTATTCAGCCATTTTCGCCTCTTCCTCTGCTCGAAGTCCCTGGACGCAGCCGCCCTTGCCGTCGCACCGGAGAAGAAGCCCTGTTCGCCGGAAATTATGGAAGAGGCCGCCTCTGTTCGTGCCTCTCAAAGCCCACATGCCGGAATCCGCCATTAATGCCAATTTGAAGCTTCCCCTGCCCATCTCGAGATTCGACAACCCATGCCGGAGTTTGAAGAAGCCTCGCCGACAAAGAAAGTTCAGCCGCCGCACTCCACCGGAAGCCGTCGCCAATATCTGAAGCAGAGCAGCCGCGAAGAAGAAGACCGCCTCTGTTCTTCTCGCCGTCAACGTTCACCGGAGTTCAAGATCGACCACCACCAGTTAAAGCCGGACGCCGGAGTTTGAAGAAGCCAGCCCAACGGAATTGTATTGAAGCCACATCTCCACCTCTCTGAAGCCGGAAATTGAAATCGTGAAGTCATTGAAGAGTTGTTAAAAAGGTAAAAACGTTTTTCTTTGTTTTTCCTTAGTGGCCGTGTGACATTGTTTGCGTGTTGTGGCCGTGTGAAGGCCGTGTCAGGGTGCCGTAGTGATTGACACGGCCAAAACAAAAATTCGCACGGCTGTGTCAATTTTGTGAAGAGACCGTGTCAGGGGTGCCGTAGTGATTGACACGGCCAACACCAAAAATCATACGGTCGTGTCCTGTTTTTGAAGAGCCGTGCGAGAGAAAAATTCTGAGAAATGATGTTGGGCTTATAAATTCCTAAGGCCCAGTTCTTTTAATTGAGAAATTCAGGCAGCCCATTTGTTGAAGAAATTAGAAGCCCATGAAATTAACTAGGAGGAAGGGCACGGACAGAACATTACATTTTTTTATATCATTCCACACACATACGACCGATTTCCAGTTTTCTTGGAGGAGAAGTATCAGCAGTTTTTTTTACACACAGTAGCACATAGTATTAGGTGTTCTTAATTTTCTTGCAAGATTTGGTCTTTTCATCATTCAATCAAGTGTAATCACCTCTTCTCATGTGAATTCTACCCTTTACTCTATTTATTTAATTGCTATTTAAATGTTTATGGAGATGATGATTTATGTTATGAGTTTTATTAATATTGTTATGGGCTAATTTTATTTGTGCTTTTGGAATTTTGAAACCATGTGAATATTAAATAGGTGTTATTTATGATTTTATTTGTGTATCTCTTGGATGATTTTTCTAATTATGAGATTTTCTTGAGCTTTAATTGATTCTTTTGTCTAATGTATGTGTGAATTTATACTTGCAATATTACTAGGGTTGAGTGAGCTAATTGAGTGCATATTTGTGGTTTTGAAAATTAATTATATGTTTTAATTGTGCTTCTTATACATTCGAGAGAGGGTAAGAGGTAGTAGAACCCCCATAATTAGACATTTGAGCTTAAATTAGGAAGCAAAAAGTGAGAAAATTAGGAGAGTAGCCTTAGAACCGGGTTTGGGAACACCTCATTGAGAGGCTATATTACCCGAAGGGGAACGATTTCTCTTCCTAGCATTTATTCTACCGAATTCATTGTGAATCTTGAGTAATTGCCCCTAAACATCTAAGTAGAGACATATGTAATTCATAAACGGTGCCCTTAGTATCACTAGGTGGATAATTCCCTAAAGCATATCTTCTCTCATTTGAATTTCTTGAATTAGTTGTTATCTTTTAATTGTTAAGTTCATTGTTGATTTTGTTGCTTAGTTTAAAATCTAAAAAAGAATAGAAACCCCTTGCTAGTGACTATATAAGCATGACAACACATAGGATTAGGGTCCCATTGCACTAACACCTCCCGTGGACGATACTACTTGATCGTTTACTACCTTTGATACTACTACGATCCCTTACACTTGAGGGTGGATTAGCTAGTTGATTTTAACTAGAAAATACGAACAAGTCTCTTTGTCCTCAACAGAAGACAGAAAACATAGGGTCTGATATAACTAGCCAAGAATAATTAATTCTACTTGTACACATATATCCAAATTAATCTTTGTTGAATGTGAATCGTATGCAATATGACAGAGAAGACGCCAAACTGAAAACTAAGACAACAAATACGTACCATATAGAAAAAAAATCATCAGATAAATACCAGAACAAATTTGTTGCATGTCCGCACTGCCAGATGCTTTGTATAGACCGATTGAATCAACTATCACTTGAAAAGACTGGGAAACCTCAAAAGAATTAAAGCTGATATATGCAAAGTAGGCAAATGCTGAAGCAAGCATGTACTTGCAGCAACTTCCACCATCTTCACGACATGTAAAAAAATATAAAGACTAGAGTCATGGACCTTCCATCTCCTCAAAATTCTTTTCTAAAAGAAAGAGAACTTTTTCTAATAGTCCTAAAAGAACATACAATAATATACAGATATAATGCCTGAAAAGGTCTAAAAAGTTGCTTGTCAAAGACAGATCAACAAGACCAACACAGCTGCAAATGAAAAAAGGCCCCGGCAAATTGCACGGCTGGGAGCAATAAACAGAAAAACGAGCTAAGGTGATAACCTTTCATTGAGACAAAACAGAGACAACAATCAAGAGCCAAAAGAAATTGATGTTGATATTTAGTTCACAATGAAGAAAAATTAACGGGGGGAAGACTGGACAATCAAATTGGCAAACCAATGTTTTCGAAAAGTGATGAACCCCATCAAGAACCTCGAGGTTATATGCAGCGAAATCTGCTCCTGTTAATCTCAATGATAGCGACCAGTGCAAGTAATAATTCTATAACTAGAAAATATAATTGTAGGTATAGGAGATCTCCAAGACTGTATGCTGCAACAACATAATTAACATGCATGAGTAGCTATCAGGTAACGAATAACATATGAATTAGGAAATATTGTAGTACTAATTAGGTCATCCATCAATGTAGCTGTGGAATTGAAATAATAAGTCCTACCTCATAAGTCCAAAAAGTTTGATCCACCCGGCATCTGAAATGGTCCATTTCCATTCCAAAATTGCACATAGTATGAGAAAAATTACTTGCAAAATAATCACGATGGCCGAGTATATAAAAACAAATCATAAAGATTGGACTCTCCCTCTATATTGCAGAATGTACGTACAGACAAGAGCAAAAGTACATACATTAGGTGATCAAATATTAGTTGAGTGAAATCTGAAGCACGTGCCAACATACTTTGTATGAGAAATGCAAATAAAGATCAAACAAGGTTGATAAATAAATGTCATAATATTAACATATTGCATATTAAAATGAATATTTAAATTATTTCCCGACAATGCTCCAAAAAATTGTATTCTCTAAATATTTTAACTATCTGCAACTGTACGGTGTAGATATAATAGCAACAAACAAGGTCGCATCCCACAAAGACTAATAGTTACTCCTTCCGTCCCGTAGGAATTTGCACCCTACTGGACGGCACATTTTTTAAGAAAAATGTGTTTTATATATAAAGTAGTGGCATATGGGTAAATATGTGTATAGGTTTGTGAGTGTGCACGTAAATTAATATTTCCTTTTTTAATAGTGTGCAAATTTGTGTGGGACGTCCAAATAAGGAAAGTGTGCAAATTCCTATGGGACAGAGGGAATATTACTTTAAGTATTAAGATTATGAAGTGTTAATTTTTACCTAGAAATCAAATAAGAGTGACAATTAAACTAAAACATAATAAGTAAGAATAATAAGGTAAATAGACAATTAAATGATAATGGAAGAAATTAACAGACAATGGTTTTAGTTGATTACTCAAATAGCACTCGAATGGATTAAACTAAATTATCATTAAGCTCTCCCCTGTAAGAAGGTCTCTGAAATTATCTATCTATCTGTCTCTCTCAAGATCAATACACATGTTGATTGAATTACCCGCGCTAACATATCCATTCAATGCGGCCTACGAAATTATAATTCAACTCCTAAAAGTTCAAGAACCAATTATTCATCACAATTAATTACTTGATATCTCAAATTTGTAATTAATTACGTCAATTATTAACGATCAGTTGTGAAGTCTGCCATCTCGAATCAAAACTCAACAAATCAAAGTTGCAAAAATAATGGCCAAGTGTAAAAATATTTAAGACAAAACAATTAATTGAATAAGGATTGTCAAAAAGAAAAACTAATCAAATACCATCATCCTACAAAAATAACTAAATGAACTTGCTCCGTGTCTAAGAATATAGAGTTTAGCCGGACATGGGTTCTAAATAATTCATAGACAAATTGATAGAAAATATTGTTCGACTATGAAAAATCTAAAACAAGTTAAAGAAACAAGAACTTGATCCGTCAATTGGTTTCGCCTCCATTGTACTCCAAACCTTTGCTTGCCCTGATCGTATAGGTTGGTGATGATCTCCTATATTTCTCTCGTATCAAAGGAGTCTTTATGGTGTTGTTGCTATGAAAATCTGAATTATCTCCCCCGAAATCATCCTCCTCACTTTCTTTTAAAATTTTGGAAATTTAAAAGCCATAAAAAGGAAGATTTGAGCTCAAATTTGAAACAAATAAAATACACGATCTACTCAACGAAAGACGCACGCCCGCACACCTTTATCGACCAAAAAATTATCTGCAGACACATGCACTTAATCAAACGGCCTTGAAACTCTATTTTTTGTATATTTTCATCCCGATTTTTGTTCACATATCGATCTTTACCCTCGAAATTTTCTCACTATGCAGTGTTTGATTGTAGCTCACATTATCATAAAAAACCTGCTCAAATTCCTACAAAACGAACAAATGCATAATAATACCAATAATACAAACTATATGCTATATAAATAACATCATGCCCAAAATATATCAAAATATACTCAATATAAGTCTATAGAATGTCTTAAAACCACATTCTAACAAAGATCCTTCTCCTTGAAAATAATGGCCGGGGCCAAAATGGATGTGGTGATCTTAAATTGAGTGTGGACAAAATTATATATATATATATATATATATATGTGTGTGTGTGTGTGTGTATGTGTCTGTGTGAGAGTGTGTGTGTTTAATTTTTGAGATTTAATTGAAGTTTTCACCAAATATTATTTGTGACATCAAGATAAAAAAGAAATATTAAATCTAATAAAATACAATATGACAACATGGATAAAAATAGGAAAATAGAAGGACTTAGAGTATGTTTGACTGAATTTATAAGTTGTTTAGGAGCTTATAAACACTCTTGAAGTGTTTGATAAACTGAGATAGTTGACAACTTATACGATCTTAAAATAATTTTTTTACAATTTATAAACTGTAAAAAAAAAAGTAAAGATATTTTAACTTATTTTTCTCGCCGTCTCCATGACTCCTCCCATTCACCCATCCCACCCCAGACCCTGTCATCTCTCTTACACTTCTATCTCAATATAAAAAATAAAAAAAAAATTTATTTGATCTTAAAATTAATTTTAAAAAAATTATGATAAGTTATCAAATAATTTATAAATTATAGTATATAAATATTTTAATAATTTAAAATAACATTTTATAATATCTTAGAATAATTTATAAGATGTTTTGTATTTTTGGTCATTCTAAAATGTCAAAACGGGCTAGGACATTGTAAAAGGCAGATTGGGCCATAGAAAAGGTGGAAATAAAGGTTATACATTAGAAGCCCATTAATAAAGAAATAAGAAAATGCAATCCATTATTTATCCATGTCCACTCTTTTAAGTGACCAAATGTTTAAATGTACTAATTGCAATTAATTTAAATTATCAAATTCACACATTGTCACAGCCCTTGTGGGCATGACCACATTTTTATTTGCTGTCCCTGTCGTTTGTCTTTGTTTATTTTTGTGACTTAACTTGTCCCTAAATTTTCTCAACTTTTTCGTTCAACATTGTTTATATATGACATCAGAATCTAGTACAGCCAAATGTGCATGGTTTCCTTTCAAATCACTATTTCCCTAAATTTGAATAGGGTAACTTACGTATTAATTCAAAAAAATTATTATATTTATAAATTGGTTCAAAAAATTTATACGACAGTAACAATAAATATTTTTTTTTTTGCATGGATTTTTTTTTTTTTGCACTGGACCAATATGTAATTTTTATCAATTTGTTGAACCATTTTATACTTTTCCCATTTGAAGAAGTTTTAATATACACTCACTCCATTTCATATTCATTTTAGTGTGAAATTTATTTATTAGTGGATTTTAAATCTTTTTGGAATATTTGAATTAAGGTTTAAGGTTTTAGATCTGTTAAGAATATTTGAATTAAGGTTTTCCCTAAATTTGAATTAAGGCTTGAGGTTTTAGATATTATTTTTTTTGGAATATTTCATTTTTTTTCTATTTTATGATTAAAAAATACTTCATCCGTCCACAAGAACTTATAAGAGGCAGATGTATTAGGAAAAAAGTAGAATAAAGTGAAAAAAATAGTGTTTTGATTGACTGGTAATTTGGTAAATCTTTATGTACTAAAGTAAATAAGTTTGTTGGATTAAGCACAATGTGAATCTAAAAAAGTAAAAAAATAATGACATTTTGTGTAAATTTTTAAAAATTGTGAGGGTGGAGTTTATGATTTTTTTTTTTTAATTTATGATGTGCAAGTTATTATGGGATATCTCGAAAAAAAAAATTTGTAAGTCCTTGTGAAACGAAGCGAGTATATATTTTTAGGGGTAAAATCAATGACTTGAGAGTAGAGATATAACTTTGAATTGTATTGGACAAATATCAACTATGAGACGTTGAAGGTATCTTTTAAAAATTTAAGTATTCCAGCTTTATTTGATTTAAGCAAAATCATCTCGTTGTTAGATGATTGTCACCCTTTAAAGTGTATCATTTTACATGCACGTAATTTTGTAAAATGTGTGACTTTTCAAAATTTTTGTCTATTTATTTTTTTATTAGTTGGTAGGGTATAATAAAAAAGTTATATAAAATTAATTTTAAAAAATAGTTTCACTTGTTAGGGTGTAACATATAGAGAGAAATAAATTTCATTTGATAGGTGTAATATGTAGATATATAAGAACAAAAGTTACTATTCAAACCATATAAAAATCGTAAGGAAAAGAAGACGAGATAAATTGTTACATTGTGAATAATCTCTCTTTTTATAAGCATTCAATCATCACTTATACACACGCCATTTACTATTTTAATTTACTACCTAGTCTTGTATGCGCATCAAGTGCAGCTTGCAATTCAAGTGCATTTTAAAAAAGTTATACTACATTTGTCCCACAAAAGTTTGCATACTTTCCTTTTTAGTTTATGCCACAAAAGTTTGCAGACTCAAAAAATAGAAATATTCATTTAAATCCCAACCTTTAAAATCTGTACCTCACAATCCCACCATACACATTCTACTAATTACACTTTTCCTTAAAAGTCATGCCCCCAAAAGTATCGCAAACTTTTGGGGGACGGAGGTAGTATAAAATACTACTGAAAAATTACATATGTTATTACTGAAAATTTATTTTTAATGGTGTAACTTTTTAGTAATAATACGCGTGACTTTTCAATAATAAATGATGTAACCTTTTTAATATACACTTGAGTTGTACGGTGTACTTGTTGCACAAAAAACTTACTCGAATTTACTTAATACTCTCATAAATGAATTTCACAATTTCCAACAAATATCCTTACTTTTTTTTTTTAACCCATACATATGAACATAGTTTTCATAAACGGAGGGATTACATTTTGATCTATTTATACTAAGTACAATTTTTTTAAATGATATTACAATTTACCTTAAAATGATATTATTATTTTTACTGAAAACATATATCAATTTCCCTTAATTAATCTGATAGATTTCGTACGTCCCGACATATTAAAAGGAATTAAAAAACTACTTTAATCTGGTTTATATATATGTTTTCATAAAGGATTTATTCTTAATTTTATTCTATATAATTATATAAAGCCATAGAGAAAATATGTTCGAGCTGTGATATACAAGATGCGGAATTTACGAACTGAAGACAAAAATATAATAAGATCATGTTTTTTATTTGGAAAATAAAAAAGGACACTACTTTTCTAAAATGGATTAAATATTTGTTTTTGTTAATAAACGCTGTAGTAATATGAGAAAACAAATTAATGAGGAAAAAGACAAGGAGAAGAAGCTGGGCAGACATCAATGGATTGGTGGGACTTGATTTCCTGAAAATTGAGTAGCTGTTTTTCAAGGAACAAAATAAAAGAATTCCTTTTCTTTTCAGCTATCAACTCCAATCTCATGGACAAGTAAAAATATTCAACAAATATATAATTTAATAAATAAAATTATTGTTAATAAATTTGAACTCAAAATTAATGTGGAATTGATCTAAATATCTCATAAAAAAAAACTTTAAATTTATTGGAGTGTTTTTTTGGATTTTAAATGATTTTTAAAAATTAGAAGTTTTTAAAATCTAGAGAATTTTAAAATTTTTATTTATTCATTTTTAGTTGAATAGGCTTTGATTTTATGATGTAAGAGAAAATAAAAATTGAATAGAATAAAAATATAATAATAATCAATTGATATATGTTTTAACTATAAAATTTTTATAAAATAATCAATTTATTTTTAAAATCTAAAATAAATTTTAAATTTTAAAATTGAAATTCGAATTTTTAAAATTAAAAAATAACACTCCCATAAAAATTAATCGTTATTTTTTTTGGCCAGATAATTGTAAAATTAAGGGGTAGTTACAAAGGGATGCAATTTTTTAGATTTATTACAAAAAGAGACTAGTATACAATTCTTAGAATATTTGTACATTTATTTTGAGTGTAGTATTTTTCATAATTTTTGCACATCTATTCCTTTTTATAATTTAAAAGAAAAGTGTGCCCTTATTTATATTTTTTCCTAAAATTAATTTATATGTCGTTTCTATGTAGAAAAAATTGTTCAAATTGAGAACCAACTTTTTTTTTTTTCAAATTGAGAACCAACTTATAAACAGCTTTGATGCATTATACAGTACACGTGATGACAAAACTTAAAAGGAAAAATGAATGCAGTTGCCACTTCAAGTTGAGCACAAACGCTTTAATTCCCTTTCTGGTCAAACAAGAATTCTAAGTCATATATACAGTCATTGGGATTTTAATTAAAAAAATTCAAGAACAACGCGTTTGTAGGGTAAGAGATTAACAATCACTCTAAGCAAACAATTGGTTTAATACATAAAATAAATAACTCAAGATAAATAATTCAAAATTATAATTTAGAGATTACTTTTTGTGAGTTAAATGGTACGTTTGAATTGATAGATTAAGATAATTAGTAATGTAAGATAATTTCATTTCAAATGTTTGGATTGTAGGATTAATAATAAAAGATATACAATTGACAAATTTGTCCTCTATGTCATAAATGAAAATGAAGTAAATGGTCATTTTCCCAATAAGAGGAGTATTTTAGTAAAGATAAATACAATATATTATTATCATACATCTTATCTATCTAAGATAATATTATCTACCATTTATAGGATAAGTTAAATTTTAGTCTTGAACTTTTTATTAATTTTGGATCTTTGTCCATTAAAGAAATAAGGGTATTTTATTGAAAAAATGAAAAGAAAAGGAAGTCATAACCCACGTCCCGAGCGAAGGAAGTATCAAGAAATAATTAGATGAACTCATTGAAAATCTCGCCGGAAACCACCCAAACATCAAATTAGATGAGATGATTTTTTTATTTTTAATTATCTAACCAATCAAATGAGTCATAACTCAGTTAGTGATGACACTGTAGATGACCGAAAATAAAATAAAATTTAAAATTTGATATTTGTGTATTACATATATATATGTATATATATGTATATATATATATATATATATTCTTTTTTATAACAAATTATATCTCTCTTGGTATGAATACTAATACATTTATTTCTCAGGATATAATGGTATAAGAGCAACAATAGCGTAATATCTTGCTTAAATTGAACTGAAAAGTTATCTGAAATTCTTTGGAATAAGAACAAAAATTAGAGCAAAAGAAATAAGAGCATAATAACAATTGCTGAAAACATATTTGATTTGTATCTACTCAATGACACCTATGATAGCTGCTGGAACGTGATCTTAATGAATACTGACCTCTAAGCCATAATCAAAATCACCTGAATAATGCATTATTAACTCTAATTTTAAAAATTCACAATGTGTTGTGAATAGCTGAAATGTGCAACTTAGCAAGTCCACTCGCAGTTATAGACTCCGTTTTGGAGTCTGAATCATATTATAAGTCTAATTACCAATCTAAAAATATTTATATCCATAAATAACTTTTTTTGTCCCAAAACTATTTTCATAGTAGTTCTGGACACGCGAACCAAGGAAAAGTGAGTATGTAAGTGTAAAGTTAATTAACAAAATAAGAAAAAATATACTTTATTGACTTTTATGAGTGAAAATTTTTCTTTTTAGGTGTGAAAGTAGAGTTGGGACGTCCAAATAAAGAAAGTGTGAATGTAGTTTTGGAAGGAAGATAGTCAATTTAAACATTTACAGTTCTCATATTGTCAATCCCTAAATTATGTTACTAAATAATCATTCCGCACTCACCCAAGATATATATGGCTAAATGCAATTCATTATCTCATACTCATATTATATACTCCCCTGTCCCGATTTTCTCATTATTTTTATGTACACGGATTAAAATAAAAGTGAAAGGATGTGTTTTATTTGATGGATTAAATAATCAATTCCCCTAACATAGGATTATTCCTGCCAATACCAAAATTGGCAGGAATAATCCTGTGTTAGGGAGACTGATTTTTTAGTCCATCAAACAAAACACACACAAAGATTATAAGTAATGTGATAAAAAAAATGGTATTAGTGATGTGATGGAAAAAATAAAAAAGTAATAGGAATAGTGTAAAAAGTAATAAAAATAATAAGGACAAAAAGCAAAATACCCATTTTGATAAAAAAAAAAAAAAAAATTTACCCATTCCTTCTAAGATTTTTTTTTTTACCCATTCCTTCTTAAAGAAAAGTTTTCTATTCATATGACCCACTTTCTTACTTCTTACCCCATCCACATCCTCTTACTCCCACTTCACCTTTTTTTATTTTTTATTCAATTATAAATTAGTTAAAAATTAATAAATTTTTTTATTCAATTATAAATTAATAAAAAAATATTTATTTATATTAATAATTTTCACACTCTTTAATTAATTACTATAGGTTGTCCTAAATGTTTACAAATTCTTTTATTAATTAATAAATGATAAATAACTAGAACTAATATAAGAAATATAAAATTACATAACATACTAAATTAAAAGTAGCATAAACTTAGTCATATCCAGTACACACCTCATGCTAATAAACAAGACTATTGATTAGTAGTTCACAAATTTTCATTTGGGCAATTGCGTTTATTATGTCCAATTTCCCCACATATTGAACACTTTCTGATAGCACGTCTTCGTGGAACTTCAGGTTGGTTGGATGCGTTAGTTGATTCTTGCCTCAAGCTTGTAGGTTGGGTACAATTGGCTCGATTGTGGCCTGGTTGCTGGCATGAAGAACAAACGTGTGTTTTTCTTCTAGAGGTTGATGTTTCTAATCCAGATGATCGTCTGTTTTGTCGTGGCCGGCCAGCTTGCCTAGGTTGCATAGGCGGATTACATCTCATGGAGTTGACCCATTCCGGATTGACCCAATGGTCTGGGTGGGGCACCGGCATAATCTTACCTCCCCACATCCCTCTTACACTCTCATTACTGTAATATTGGCTCACAAAATGACTAATGGAATAGTTACCAAGCCTGCAAGATTAAAAAAACATTCACACACATATTAATCCACAACACATGATTTATATATATATATATGATTAAAAGGTTGTACAAGACCTATATAAATACCTAATAGCAGCAGCAGCATGAATGCAAGGCATCAACAATCCATGAAACTCTCCACAATCACATGTTTTATGCGCCAAATTTACAACAAAGAATGCTGAAACAATTGTAACCTTATATTGGTTATCTCACAGACTCGTGACAACCAGCTTGCTTGCTTGCTTCTTGATATCGGCCATTTTTTTGGAAACTTCCTGACATAGAATTTGGGAATGAGCTAATGCTGCATCACGTCGTTTTGTGAACCAAGACTCAATAATTTTTCTAGCGCATTCTAGCATAGATACAACAGGTAGCCTCCGAGCCCATAGTAATTTTCTATTCCAAGTCTCAGCAGCATTAGAGGTCATGAATTCATAACGTCTAACTGGACAACATACTCGTGCCCATTTCTCAGGATCTGAATTCATGAGCTTACGCATTAAGCGCCCACTTGGATCTGCATCCTGTAATGTTTTGATGCACCTACAAAGAAAAATATGTCCCATTCCACAACATGTATAAAGATATTATGAGATTATCAATGTGTGTGTGTACATATATATATATATAAGTAAACAAAATATACCTGAGGTATTCTGAATGTCGATGAGTGTATGCAGCTTGGTAAAAATTTTGAATCACATGTTGACCGAATGATACATACTTCTGTTGTAGATGGTGGTAGCATAGACCGTGTTTGGCTTCTGGATACACAGTGGCAACAGAGTGAATGATACTCGCATGTTGATCAGAAACAATCAACAATTGTGGGGGAACACCATAAGCTTGTCGTAAGCAGCTAAGAAACCATGTCCATTATTCGTTGCACTCAACATCACCAACACCTGTAGCCAAAGGAAAGATCTGTTCATTACCATCCTGTGTAACAGCTACAAAAACCATCCCACAATAAGAATGTGATCCATTTCACCATTTGTATATTGAAAACCTTCCCAATAACCTCCATGATGAACCACCATAAATCTTGTATTCTCATCCATCTACAATTAAATTAACAAAAAAATCCATTAATTAAATATAGAGAAAGTATAAAAATATAGAGAAATAGCTTATTAATAATATAATGTCATTATAATAGTTAACATTGATACGAATCAAATTTATTCGTGTCCAACCAAATACAAAATAATTTTTAAATACGTGTTATTTTAATCAAGATGTTATAAGATCATTTTAATTTCGTCATCTTAATTTAAAAACTATAGTGTTATCTAATCATTTTATGGAATTTATTTTTTAAACAACGGGAAAAATATTATTATTTGATTAGCCTCAAATCGAAGTTATAGAAAATTATATTTTTTCATAGATGATATTTAGATTTCATTTAATATATTGATATGAATGTTTTTTGTTAGATCTTTTAACTTTGACAAAAGAGTTTCACACTATGCATGCTTAACGTTATTATTTTAAGAAATTGATGGCCTGCAAGAAATATCTTCATCACATTTTATGTATATAACAATATATAGTGCATACATCATAAATCTATTTAACTCGTTAAATTAAGTTAACTTATAATTAAAAAAGGGGCAACCACACACTGGTCTATCTCTACCACACAAAATAAATCCTAGTCATACTTAAAAAGTAACTTACATATAGGTCAAGTTTAGGGTTAATAAAGTGTCTGATGGTAATTATATCTATTATAATACACTTAATTAAGTATATATAGGTAGTATGTGGTATTAATAAAGTGGACTGTTTCTTTTTATTAGGAATACCACGTCCAGAAATATTTGAAAAGAGCAACCCTCACACCATTCATTTATAATACACATTATATATATATATATTATGGAGGTTCCTATTCATGAAACTCGCCGGAGAATACAGAAGGTGGAGGCGTAAGGCGGCGGCGGTGGAGGCCCCCTCTATTTTTTGCGGCGGATCTGGAGGTGGCGGCGGTGGAGGCCGCCTCTGTTTTTTGCGGCGGATTTGGAGGCGGCGACGGTGGAGGCCGCCCCTATCTTTTGGGGTGGATCTAGAGGCGCGGTGGGGGCGGCGGCGACAAGGCTGCAGGTTTTGTTTTGTTTATTTTTCATTTTTGAGGGGGATGCTTGTTTTTCATTTTCCGTTCAACTAGGGGAGAAGAGAGTTAGGGGTGGCGGAGGTTGAGGTTCCAGTGCCGACGAGAAAATAGGGCAATGGGAAAGGTGTGGCGAGATTCTGTGGCGGTTGTGAACGGAACTCTCCGGAGGCTTCCACCTTCTCAGCGACAGCAGTGATGACCTCATCAGCCGGAGTCAAATCGAAATTCCATGTATTTGGTGAGAAAATGTTAAGATCTGCGTCGTCTAGGAGGTCGTCTCCCGAAAGGAGCCTGAATCTCGAGAATCGCGGTTCAAATCGATGAATAAGGGGTTGATACATAGCACATGTTGTGGGGGTGGCCGCCGGTTCAGTCCTTCCTAAAGAATGAAAGCAAGCTGATGGATCTTCTCAAATAAATTCAAACTGATACTGTGGTCTCAAATGGATTCAAATTGATTCAGTAATTTTCACTTAGTTTGTTATACTATTGATGTACTTGAAATGTTCAGTTATACTATAGTATTTAAAGATATACTTTAGTATTTGAGATGTTCAGGTATACTTAGTTTGTTATACTATTGGTGTTTTTTATGTTCTGTTATACTAGAATTTGATTATCGGTTATACTATAGTGTTACGATTTTACTATAGTACATTATACTATTGATTATCGGTTATACTATAGTCTTCTCGATTATACCACACTGTAGCGTATAAATTTGAAGTTTTTGTTACGATTTTTTTGTGATCTAAGTAATCGTGATTCCCTCAACGATGAATAAATCCCCTCAATAAATACCTAACTAAGACGTGAATTCCCAAATAATGAGAATACCTTTTATAACATACGTATTCCTCTCTGCAAATAAATAAATTGGGCCAAGTATATCTAACAAAATGTAGAATTGGGCTTATAAACCAAAATAGGATTTGGGCCCAAGCAATTTATTTCCTCATAAACCAAAATAGGATTTGGTATCGGGCTTCGCGCAACAGAGATGCAGTTGTCGCTGATAAGTGATTATCGTGGTTGCAGTTGAGGATTCCGGCATCAATTTGACTTGTGCGATGCCGCGCCTGGATTGATCGGGAATAGAGGCGATCGGCTCTGGGCAGAAGACGACGGGCTGTGGTGTCGATCTACGGCTGGGGTGCGAACAAAGGTTACTTGGCGAATTCCGACGCTGTGTATAGAGGTGTGGTGCCACGTGATGAATCGGAAAAAATATCATTAGATGAGAAACTTACCAACGCCTTTTGCACTCTGTAAGAACGTTCCAACACACGTCCCTTCGCTTCCGTCGAATGCTGCGAGAATGTCGTTTGAATTTCTTGTATATTGGGTATAAACCCTTCGTGCACAGATTTCTATTGTGTCTATGTAGTGTAGCCTCAGCTGTAGGCCTGTAGCCTTTACGTGTGTTAGGTATTTTTCTACTTTATTAGTTGTTAATTAATAATTGTATTACTTTTCTTATTTAGACCTATTTGCAGTGCTGAATTTTTTTTGTTATTTACCTTTACTTTAGTTGTTTACTTTGGACCAGAGAGTATTTTTCCCATTAAAAAGCCATTCTCACGTGTATTTAAAATTGAGAATATTTTTGTGTTAGATTCTTTTTCAAAATTTTGACAAAATTTCACTTTTAAATTTGTATTTTAAAAAATATTATTTAAAAAACTATCTCCTTAAAAATACTAATTTTTTTTCTTTCCAGCAACTTACACAATTTAAAAAAAATTGTAAAAAATGAAAATGGAGTTGAAAACATTAGATGTATCTAGATTGTTGAACTATTACGAGTTGATTGAATAAATAAAAGCATTCCTTTTGAACTATTTAATATGTGAAATGAATAAATAAATTGTATTTTTTATAAAATGTAATATACCCGAATTTATTTGCCGGAATCTTCAATAACATCAAGAAATGTATGCTTCTTCAACTTCATAGTCCATCTTGATAGAACTCCACATAATTTTTACAGTGTAAAAATGCAAGAAGGTGAATTGTGAATGTTGAAAAATTATGAAGAGTGTATATTGATTGGGGTTTGTGAATTTAATTTGAGTGGGTGAAGAATTAATTTAGGGATAGGGGGAGGGTTGCCGACTGTGTATGGGTGGAGTGTGAGGATTGGGGCAATACTGAGTGGGTTTGTTTGGGTAGAAATTTAATTTGGCAGGGGTTTATTTGGGTAGAGCTTTAATTTGGCACGGGTTTATTTGGATAGTATATTTAATTTGGTAGAATGGATGTGGGTTTGAGGTAGTGTGCGGATTGGGGTTGTTTTTTTGTCCTTATATGTAAGTAGAGATATAGTACATAATAGATGGGTATAAAACTTTTTGTTTTTGTATGGTGGGTAAAAAACTTTTCTTTTTTTTATTAAAGTGGATTTTTTCACCATTTTTCACAAAATAATAATAATAAGTGAATAGTAGTTTTCAAAAAGGGTAAAAAACAAATGAGAAACATATAGCAGGACGAAACTATCTATCAGTAAAAAATATGAATATATATTTTTTACGGATAGATAGTTTTATCTTATCAACCAAACATAATATACTAATTATCCGTTAGAGTTAATGCTTGTCTCATTACATTGAGTTATAACATTACTTATATTAAAAACTCTATAAATTATTCAAAATCCCAACAAAAACATCCCTCTCACACTCTATTACATCTGTTGAAATGACATCTCAATGCCCCTTTGATTTAATTCTTAATTCCATAAATATTATGATCAGTCCTTATATTAGGGTTTGGACTTTGAAGATTTGCCTCCTATTCAAACTACACTTAGTTTTAATTAAAACATATAAATGAGTTTAGAGAAACGATTAAGAACTATTAAATGAATGAATTCTTGAAAATGAAGCTCCCTAAAATTCTCTCTCAATCATCAAGCAATGTCGTTTTCTCGCATATTAATTTTCGTTGTCTAATCTAAAATCTAAAAATATTGATAAAAAGTCTTGTCAATTATTGTTCACGAGCTGTTCAATATTGTAACTTGCACAATTAATTGATTGATAATTACCCCATAATCTATTTTAGGCAATGTTTCAGATTTGGACCGGCCATATAGATCAATGCAACCGTATCATAAATATTGAAATATTTGAATACTATATATATAAAAGTTGTATATATATTATATACTCATCATAATATTTAATATTTGTTGTGCTTTAAAAATAATAATTGCAAACTAATTTTACCATAAATAAAATTTAAAAAGCTTAGAAGTATGAGTAGGTATTGTAACAAGGCAAAAAAATAAATTTATAAATATAAACCTTGTATTACAAAATGGTTTATATCATGAAACCTATTTATATAATATTTTGTCTAGAAGTATATATGCTTCTATTGGTGTTTTCATTCTAATATTTTTCCAAGTAGGTCTCTTGTGAGTTTGAGTTCACATTAACTCGTACCACTGTTATTCATATATATTGTCACTGTTATAAAAACATACTTAATTTTTTAATAGTGATAGTGTATATGTATAACAGTGATAGTGAATATACATAACGGTGATAGTGTATACACATGACAGTGATAATTGATAAACTGAGTTCACCGTGAACTCAAGTTCATACAAGTTTTTGTTTCCCATATGCTGCTATATATGCACCAAATTTCAAATTATATACTCGGCTTCAACTTTTCACAAAATTTAAGATTAATATATTATTTATAAAGAAAATCTACTTAATTAGTAGACTGATCAATTAGACCTCGAAAGCTAATGTATTATCCTTTGATTACAACAGTGTAAGATGATGAGGAAGAGTTAGAAGATAACCTACATGGTAAACGTCATCTTCACAACAAATTCCAAGGAAAATTGCACACATGATTTTGAATTTACTCTCCAACAACAATATTTAAATTCACATTATAAAGAAATTCTTTACCTTAATAACAAGGTAACTAACAACAAAATGATACCAAGTGAATAAGCAGAGCAATCAAGATCTTTCATTTATAAACACTAAGCTTTCATGTATAAAAGAGTATTAATATACTAGGACTTTTACAAGTGTGTTCAAAATTATATCAAAATATGTATTGTCATATATATCTTTAAGTTTAGAGAATTTTTTTAACTTGCTCTATGCATCGCTAATACAATGTAAGATAAATCTCACTTATTTGATACCCCCGTCAAATCTTTCTTTAAGAGTAATGGGTCGATTTATTAAATTTAGCTTGATTGAAAGGTTTTTATAATATTGACGATAGAATAATAGTTGATAGTAAATAATCCGAACTAATTTAACTTTCAAATTATACGAATATCATGGAGGGAGAAAGTCAAGTAAAGTGCCCATTGACACAAGAAATTAAAATTATCTCAACTTGTCCGCAAAGTTTTCTATTAACAAGTTTCATAGATACTTTCACTGATATCATTAAATTTGTTAATTTAAATTATTTTGTAAAATTTTATGGTATCAAAAATACATATAATGGTTCAATAAATATATTCAATGATATAAATTTCATATTATAAACAAATTTTATCAGAGACATACACCAAATTACTATATAAGAGTAAATGTATAAGGTTGTTCTTCAAACTACTATATATTTAGAAAGGAGGAACAACTTTGGAACATGATATTAAAAGGAATTGTGAAATTTTATGTTTCTAGTTTTGCAATTAATCCAAATTCCATTCTTTAAAAATATCCTATTTCTATTATTTTTCACATTAAATTAAGAGTTTTATATAGTAGTATAGAAGAAATTAATAGAAAAAAAGAGCTTAGATAGATTTGCAATCATCCACACACGTGCGTCGGACCCACGTGCACACTCAATGTCTGTTGACCAGTCACGAGATAGCCATATGTCTTCATCACATTCCAACACCAACCCTTTCACAATTTTTTTCGACCAAACATAACCTTTTCTCCACTCTTCCAAACTAAACTCCATTAATTAATTTTATTATATTTTTTAGTCCAAAATTAAATTAATCAAAAACAATTTTTTTGGAGACCAACTCGAGTTGGACCAGATTCGATAAATTTGGCTATTTGCGTGTACAACATTATTTAGATATATTTATAAAGGAAAAAGAGGAATAAGATTAGTTATTTAATTAATTAAACTTGAGAGATAATATTTTCTAATCGTCAAATTAACCTAAAAAATTTAGTTGTTCTTTGGACTTTATTTTGTTTTTGGTTTCCTTAAAGTTAAGCTGATTTGTCACGTTTGCACCCCACTTATAGTTTTGATGCCATGTAAATTTGAATATGGACAATTATAATTTTATTGCAGCTAAAATGGCACATTGCAACCATTTATATATTATTTTGCAACTTATGTGTGTCATGAAAAGTTATTCACATTGTCCAATGGAAAATATAATTTTGGAGAATCGGGAAATGTTGTTTGCATATTAATTAACTTTATATATGTTGGCATACTATAAATTGTTAGTGGATTGCATATTAATTAAGCTATGACTTTATACATGTTGGCATACTATAAATTGTTAGATGAAAATTAGTATTTATATTATCCTTTTTTTTAACACTTAAGCACATTTTTCTTATTTATTCATTTCACAATACTTTGCATACTTAAAAATAATAAATTTTATCAACACTAATTTATATCATTGCTAAACCACCCAAATTATTTCTAATCAAACCCAAATTATATTTATCCCAGCCCAATTTATAATTAGAAATATTTACTAACTAGCATCCCAACCCAAATAAAAGATACACAAATCTCTCTCTCTCTCTCTCCCCCATAGCCTCCATTTTTCTCTCTTTCATTGTCGGTGAAATTCTAGCCTCCATCTCTCTCTTTCTCTTCCATAGTCTGTGAAACTCTAGCCTCACGTAATGCCTCTCTAAAATTTCTAAAAATGGTTGTTGGTCCTTTAAGTGGTGAAAGTCTAAAGGGGGTGAATAGACCTTCAAAATTTTCAAACTTTTAAAACAAGGATTAATAGAGCCTTCTTAGTGTTGGAATATGTGCTCCTCGAAGAGAGCTTCGATTCGGTATATTACTCGCACAATTTCAATATTGGGTGAATGAGAAATTGAGATTTTAAGTTTGTTGTAACAAATGGGAAAGAAGGAAAATGAAGGGAAAAGCTAAAAGCATTTTTCCACATTGGAAAATTGTTATTGAGGAAGTGAATATATAAGAAGAAACACATCCTTAGCTTGTAAGAAAGTTATGGGATTATGCTCCTCCACACTCTATGCGTGCGCACAGGGGTTGTGCAAATCATGGTCGAATTTGGCCTAAAAATCTCGAACTTGTGTGCGAGCGCGACTTGCGTACACGAAGTCCTGAGTACCTTCCTGTGAGGATTCCGAGGTCCTGACCTGAGGAAAGTCCTGAGTACCTTCCTGAAGCCCTAAGGAAGATCCTAACGAAAGTCATGAGAGGGGATCCTGACCTGAGATCCTCTCCCGTGATGATCCTGAAGGTCCTGACTTGAATCCTCTCCTGAGATGATCCTGACCTGAGATCCTGAGTACCTTCCCGAGTCCTCAGAGGATCCTGAGAGAGGAACCTGAATTCCCTCCTGAGTCCTGAGATCCTCCCTGAGAGGATCCTGAAGTGGATCCTGAGAAGCGACTTCAGTCTTAAATTTCTACAGTTACAACACGTTTTGAAACTTAATAATCCTGAGTTAATGCAATTAATACAGACGTTTCTTCGGTTATGGTCAAGACTATTTATGGGTCTTTATGGCCACACTCCAACAGTCATTTTTTAACACTATAAATAGTATTCCGATGTGTTGAAAGAAACACAACGAGCAAGAAAACGAGAGCCTGAGTGGAAAAATATACAAATACTTTTCCGACATTTGTCACTTTCATTTGCCCTATTATTCTGCTATTTTTCATTCTTTACTCCGGTGATAATTCGAACATTTCTCAGTTCGTTTTTAGCAAGATATTGTGCTATATCGTTGCTACAATCGTTGTATCCTGGGAAACAAGTGTCCCGTGTTTCACTAAGCACCTAGAGTGAGGTGCATTATTTGTTTTAAGGAAATCATGTTCTTCACGAGCTTCGATTTTCCATTTTATTATTTATTATATTTCAGCCATCAGGTGCACTATATTCCTACACTTAGTACCTAAAGTTTTAAAAATAATCTACAAAGTTTTTTACCACAAAAGTTATAGCTGCAAGATTTTCAGAACAAATGAAAATAAAAACAACTTGTAGATATATTTTCAAAATGATTTTCCAAACTTTGTAAGTGTATTGAAAAACCTCTTGTGCAGCGGAATAAGTATGTGTGTTAATGAAAAAACAATGAAGTTTGCAGCTGAGTGACTATCAAGTTTACAGTCGTAGATTCCAAGTTTAGTTTTAACAAGGTTTATGCAACAGACTTAAGAACATTGATGCATGTAACTATAATGGAAATATAATGAATATGAAATATAACAGAAAATAATAAATAACACAACCAAATTTATAGTGGTTCAGAGACTACAAAAAGTTCTCCTACATCCAATGTTACACCACTTAGGTGTCAAATTCACTATGATGATCACTTAGATTTTTGTATGAGTATTCCCCCCCCCCCCAGAAATAGCTCCCACTCAGATCCCTAATTTAGGTAAATCACTTGACCTATTCACTAAGAATACAATTGACTTGTTAATATAAAATTATTGTAAATCAAGTTTACATGTAGCTTCTTAGCTCAATTTCACTAACAACGTCTCGGATTTAAATTACTGGAATTACAAAGTATGAATTCTGGGAAGATTTTGGCAGAGTGATGTTAAGGCATAGAAATATCTTGCTTGAAATTTGAAATTGTGGCCTATTTATAGGCAAATAAATAAGCAGGTGGTCGCAACGTACTTGCCACGTGTTACAAAAGATCAACACGTGTCCCTTACGTGTCAAAACAGATAATTACAAAAAAAAGCTTGCTAAAATAGGAAAAATATGATTCTGGTGACCATCTCTTCAAGTGGCGAGCAGCTGGTTAAATCTTCCTTCCAGGAGGCGACCAGCTGGTTATAAATCCTGATGAGAGGTGACCAGCTGGTTATAAATTACCATAAGAGGCGACCAGCTGGTAATGTGTACTCATGGGAGGCAACCAGTTGGTTGGGCGAGCAACTCATTCAATGAACTGCTCGCCTTTTCTAAATCTATAGAGTTGCTCATTTTTTGCGTGTTCTTCATGTTGTTTATCTTCTCCTTTTATGATATCTTTTTGATTTGATTATATACTTGCTTCCTTCTCGTATTTTCCTCATGTTTGATCAACTCTTTTGGGACACGTAAATTGAGATTTTGTTAATTACTTCCTTAAGCATGCAGATCAATTTATTTCATCAACAGTTGTCCCTTAGCCTGATGTTTGTTTGAATCGTCAGATGAATAATGAGCATCAGGCTACTTGAATTTTCATGTGATCTCTTCATTTTAAGGAAGTAATTAGAACTTGATTCAACCTGCCATAAGCTGGATTACGGGTACATTGAAAGATCCTATTGGCCTCGTTAAAAATCTAGCCGTAAACCACCCTTGGGGATAAACCGGGTCATAGGAAAAAAAAGATACCATGGCAGGTTGAATAAGCTGCTCGCCCAACCAGCTGGTCATCTCTTATGGTAATTTATAACCAGCTGGTCGCCTCTCATAAGGATTTATAACCAGCTAGTCGCCTCCTGGAAGGAAGATTTAACCAGTTGCTCGCCACTTCAAGAGATGATCACCAGAATCATGTTTTTCCTATTTTAGCAAGCTTTTTTCTTGTAATTATCCATTTAGACACGTAAGGGTCATGTGTTGATCTTTTGTAACACGTGGCAAGTACGTTGCGACAACCTGCTTATTTATTTGCCTATAAATAGGCCACAATTTCAAATTTAATGCAAGATATTTCGTTGCCTTACCATCACTCAGCCAAAATCTTTCCAAAATTCATACTTTGTAATTCCAGCAATTTAAATTTGAGACGATGTTAGTGAAATTGAGCTAAGAAGCCACATGTAAACTTGATTTACAATAATTTCATTAACATGACTCACTAAGGGTCTTTTTACCTCACTAAGAGAAATGTACACTAAGTAGATATTACAAATATAAAATAGGAGAGAGAACAACATAAATATGATTCTTAACTAAGAAAATTCTAACAAACTAGCCTATGAATAATAAAAAAAAACTCTCAAAATGCTCTCAGAATATTTTGCTAGTTGTAGGTTTGCTCGGGGTTGAATGCTTGAATGCTCAAATTGTTGTTATTCTCCTCTTCTGAAATCCTCTTCTATTTTGAGAGGAAGAGGTGTGACTTATCTCGTTGGAGAATTCAAAATTTTGAATTCTGGATAAGGCTCTCCTTACTCTCTATAAACTCACATATGTGAGTTGATCCTCCTTTTCCACTCACAATAGTACTGTGTGTACTATTTGTCTTTATTCTGAATTTGAAATTGATCTTCATTAAGCCTTCAGAATCTTTAATAAATCATCCTTAAGTACTCTCAGGTGAGTGCAAGTTAATGCTTCACTAATCTGAGTTATTAAGGTCTTCTAGTATCTTCATTTGTAA
This sequence comes from Prunella vulgaris, assembly GCA_026898435.1. Lineage (NCBI taxonomy): Eukaryota > Viridiplantae > Streptophyta > Magnoliopsida > Lamiales > Lamiaceae > Prunella > Prunella vulgaris. Next base: position 760,051 of record JAPKLY010000125.1, read on the forward strand.
ATCTTTGTACTTGATTCACCAATTGTCTTGATTAGCTATAAGTTCATCCTTTGAACTATAGCTTTGCTCCTGCAGGTTACTCTTCAGTTGTAGGATCAATTTGTTGCTGTAAGGTCTTGTCCAACTGTAAATTCAACAACTCTACAGCTGTAGACTTCTATTACAAACTGTAACTTTCCTAACTTTTTCAATTTTTAACTTGAAATGTTACTTTCCAAATATGCAATCCTATATATTGCTATCATCAAAATCTATATAAGATAATATTCTAACATCGGTTCTATGCATCACTCCCCTCAAATAAACTTTATGTATATCTCCCATTAAATCGATTCTATGTATCCCTTCCCTCAAACCGACTCTATGTATCTCTATAATTAGTCGATCTATTCGATTGAATTTTCAATTTATTTGAGCCTTAAAAGCTCGATCTAATTCGGATTTGAAAAATTGCCTCTTTTAATTTTGAGCCTTAAAAATCACCTCTTCTGATGGAGTGAAATCATGACGAGTTGTATTCTCTTGAATTCAACCTTTTAGAATGCTATTCTGGCTGATTCAAATGATTCGTGGGTTGATGAGATTGAACTAATAGAGACAGTAAGATTTGTGGGTTGATTCAAAGTAATTTTTTCAGTCTTATTTTCACTCATATTTTTTAATTTCTCTTGAACTAACGAATTTTTTATTTCTTTTTGCAAGATAAATTTGTACATGATTCGTATTTGGCGAATGAAATGAAGGAAATACAGCTGATTGAGGTGGTTTGGAAGTAGAGCGAGGATATATGGTGGTTCCACATTCAGATGCTGGAAATTTATTTTTACCCCTGCTTAGGTTACTCTATTATCTCGTTTGTGCAACCTTATGCATATATATGCATTTATGATGCTTTTGTTCCTATTTTTGGAGATAAATTTGTGCAAGCTTATGTTGTATATGTATTTGTGATGCTTTTATTCCTATTTTTGAGATAAATTTGTGCAACCTTATGCTATATATGCATCTGTGATGTTTTTTTTCATATTTGGAGATGAACATGTGCAACTTTATTCATATATGCATCTGTGATGATTTTATTTCTATTTTTGGAAATGAATTTGTGCAACTTTATACTATATATGCATTTGTGATGCTTTTATTCCTATTTTTTAGATAAATTTGTGTAACCTTATGCATGTATGCATCTGCGATGCTTTTATTCCTATTTTGGGGAATAATTTGTGCAATATTATGCTATATATGCATCTGTAATACTTTATGCCACATGTTAGGTCTATTTGTTAGTGAATATGTGCAACCTAATGCTATATATGCATCTGTGATGCTTTTATTCCTGTTCTGGGGGAATAATTTCGATATGTATATTGACGCATGTTTGGGATATTTCCCTATAATGAAGTTGTTCTGAGGGAATTAATCAATCAACTTCTTGATTGATTTATATGTGATTATCATTCATTTTAAAAGTTTACATGATCTCAATATGTGAGAGTTAATACTTATAAAAATTTACATCCATACACTATATGTTTACAACTTAAGCGAGTGTTATATGACTTAAAGAACATTAATTTATTTGTAAATATTATCACCTATGCACTGAGATGACACGAAAAGATTATCACAGCTAGATTGGTCTTTAGTTCATCTAAGTTATATGCTGAGTCTTCTAACTAGTCCAATTTCAATTAAGTACTATGTGCATCCTTTCACCAAACCTTCATCTACTTCAAGGGTTTCTAGTAGTATCCCTTGCCTAATTCAATGCTCTTTATCCATGTGTGGTTCCTTATAATTGTTGCGTCTCTTGACCTTAATTATTTCAACCAAGCAATTATGCAAGGGAAAGTTACATAGAGGAGCAGTTTGTATAGTGCATTTAAAAAGAAGGGCAAGCATGCAAATTTTATAATATTTGCATGTTTATTTTGAGTGTGCGTTTCTTATAATTTTTACACTTTTGTCCCTCTTTGTATTTTTTGGATTAAGTGTCCACTCCTTTGCACTTTCCCATTATGTAAACTCATGAGTGTATTGTTAAGTGTAATGTGTGTGAGCTTTTAAAGGACAACATCATATTTTCTAATAATTACTTGATATTATATGAAGTTGTTTTCACTTGTAGTGACTGTATAGCTCCTAACTACTCTTGGTCATTGATATTAGTATCAGGAGAGTTTGGTGGTCGGCAAAACAAATTGGATGTTGAATCCATATGATGAGGCTTCAGCCCTAAACTTAGGATCGATCATTATTGTGAACATATGATCTTGCATTGTTCTTATTGTATTAGAATATCATTTATTGCATGTGCTGGCCACTTCTGTTTAATTGCTGGAATTATATGTAGAGAAATGATGAAATTGCTTATACTTGGTTGAAAATAAAAAAATTATAATGTCATCAATAGGAAATGAAATAATTTTCCTATTTTGCAGACTTACTTAGGTGAGTAAAACTATGTGATGAAAAAAATTCAGATAGTTTACCTGGTTAATTAGGCAGTTCCTGGTGACTTTGTTAGTGATTGAGTCTATAAAGGCACAGTCTTCATGGTTCCCCTCAATCTATTTTTGTTATTTCATGCTTTGTGAATGGAAATATGTCTATTTTCCCAACAAACACAAGTTTCTCATCACTTGAATATTGGGATCTTGAAACTGCAACACATGAACATAACTTTGGGAATGTACCTTTTGCTCTTACATGACCTATATGGCCCAATTTCACTTTCCAACTTATAGTATCTCTCCATTGCTTTTATCATGTAAAATTATTTTCATCAATATGGATGGCATTATGCAGTGATGTGAATTTAATTGTGTTGCTGAAGTTGCCATCTTGCAATGAGCTTAAACAAGATTGTAGCCTTTGAAATTTATTTGCATCTGTAATAATTGGCTTGATTTGATTTGTATATGGTTTGATTGCCCCACTTTTCATGCATCTAACAATTGTGGTTTTGCTGTAAATAGAGCTGTTAAAATAAACGAGCTGCTCGTGAGCTCGGCTCGGCTCGTTAAGGCTCGACTCTACTTGACTCGATGTGTTAAACAAGTCGAGCCGAGCTAAAAAAAATACTCGTTTGCTTAACGAGCTCGGCTCGACTTGACTCGATAGGTTGGCGAGCTACTCGTTAGGCTCGAAAAATATGGATTATTTTATAAATATTATATAATTTAGGGTATAAAATAATAATATTTTACATAATAATACAACTTATATTCTCAAATCACTCATACTAATGAATTGGTGATCGAGCTTTGCATGTAAATTTCGAGCTCAAATTTATTTTAACCTAAACGAGCTGAGCTCGATTTTCTTAACGAGTTGAGTCGAGCCGAGCTCGAGTAGCTTAACGAGTCGAGTCGAGCTCGCTTTTTTTAACGAGCCGAGCCGAGCTCGAGTAGCTTAACGAGCCGAGCCGAGCCTGCACTACTCGGGCTCGCTCGGCTCGTATAACAGCTCTAGCTGTAATTAGTCTCTTTAGTCAATCTTCACATTGTTCCTCTTTTTTAGTATGATATGACCATCCAGTTGAAGCTTTCTCCTAGTAAGTTAGTATCATGAGTAATGCATTCTTTCGTTTATTTGAATATCATGAGTTCTCTAGCTAACACTTGAATTCTTGCAGTCTGTCAAACATTATGGATGGTCCTCCTGGAAAGTCCAAATGGTGCAGAACCTTCAACAATTTTTCCACTTTGGATCTTGTCATGGTGTTGTTTGGAAGGAGAACCTTGTCATCTACCTCTAATGACCATATTTATTTATATTTTTATGATTATTAGAACTCATTAAATGTGAATTCAAAGTGTATTTATAGATCCTATTAGACCAAAATTTGTAAGAGAAAATTCTATTTTTGTAAAAGAAAATGAGAAGTTTGAAATTTTCAGCACTTAAGCCCTCTTATGGTCTACCAGCTTACTTTCCAAACTGATTTGATTGTTTGGAGAGGGAGTTGATTTGGGATTAATCCCCGAACTAATTTATCTTTTAAAATAGAAAAGTATGCCTTCTTATTTATTTTTATTAGTGAATAATATTTTTTAAAAGTGTGTAAAATGTGGTGTAAGAAAAGTGATAAAGGATAGAAGAAGTGTTTTTTTTTTTATGTAAATTTATTAATTTGTGCAGTTTTGATTAGGTTTGGCAGCGGGGCGGGTAACCACCGGTCCCTGCGGAGATCCGCCTCAAACGGGACGGGAAATCTCCTAAGAAAACAGGGATGAAAATATTTTTAGCACTATAGACAAGGGCGGGGACGGGGAATGTATTCTCCGCCTCACGGGGATCCCTGCGGGAATCCACCTATTTTTATATGCATATAAATATACACATATATATAAATATATAATACATAAAATATAAATAAATTAATCAATAAAATAATTACTTCTTTTTAAATTTAAATTTATATTTTGCATTTTAAACATACTTTAAATTTATATTTTGCATTTTAAACATACTCCTAAATTTATATTTTGCATTTTAAACATACTTTTAAATTATATTTTGTATCTTAAACATGCTTTAAATTTATATTTTGAATTTTAACTATTTTTTAAAAAATTAGTGCATCTTCAAATTTTGTATTTATATTTATTAGCGATGATTATTAAAATTTAATGAATTTTTAAAAAATAATAAAATTTGTGGGAGCGGGAAATTCTAGGGGACGAATTCTCCAACAAAACAGGAATGAAAACAAATTTTCCCCCCACAATCACATTGTCGGGGATGAAGGTTAACCCAGTCCCTAGCTACACCGCTGTATTGGCATCTCTAGCTTTGGTAATTTAAATTTCGTTTCAACTAAATACCAATGGGTATTATATTATAGGTCAAGAATATTAGTTGTCTATTTTGTGCAATATAATTAATTAATGAAATATAATTATTCAAAATTTGAGAAAATTTTATGTTAATATGGATTACACCAATTGATTAACCCTTTTAACCCAAAATACACATGTTTCAATTCTCTTTCAGTTTAATTTATATAAAAATAATTTATAATAAATTTATTATAAAACTATTTTAAAATAATAAATATTTAATTAAGAGTCTCAAAATTTAATTTGGATTAAAAAAACTAACAATTACTTAAGTAGTGGAGTTCTACCAAGTGACTTTTATCACTTTGAACTGAACTCTTCAAACATTTTAAAAATTACATCATATATATATGTCATCTTTTTAACATTAACTTAATTCTCTCATTAAAATCTATATATTAAAACCTACTTATTTTATTTAGTATTCCCACTAAAAACCTACTTATTTTATTTAGTATTAACAAATAACTCCACATTAAAATGGATTAAATAACTCCACATGCATTATCTTATTTAGTATTAAAACCTACATTATTCTTTCTGGAAAAATGGATCAGCAGTTATTGATTTTTTTTAGGCAAAATATAAAATGTATGAATACTTTATGTATGAATTATTTTATAAAATATATTAGTTATTCTTATTAAAAAAGTATATTAAAAATATTATAAAACAATTTATATAAACAAATTTCACATCGTGCATTCTTTAATTTTTAAGTTAATAAAATTCTTATTATATAACTAGAGACCGTAGGGGAATATAGCATGCTAGCTAGCTCCAAATCTTTGAAAATAATTGTATCTCAGGTGGTTTTGGTGGGGTTCGTATAAAGTGAAAAAAAATAAATTATTTGTATTTATAATAAAGAGTTGAAACCTTTTGCAACCTTTTGCAGAAGAAAAGTAATACTCCCTCCGAACTTTTTTTTCCACATTTTCTATTTTAAAATGTTTCAATTTTTTTTTTACACCTTAAAAAGGAAATAATTTACACTAACTAAAATTAATAAAATATGTTTTTTAATATTTTATTATTTAACTTCACACTCACATATTTCATATCTTTCTTAATCCGTGTGTCCAGGTCCTATGAAAAAAAGACTCGCGACGGAGATAGTATTTTATTATAAATAAATGGTTATGGTCTCTAAACATGATTAGTGGATATCCATTTGAGTTCATTCATTATTAATTGAATTAAGATTTAATATTTCGTGCTTAAACCTGATTAGCATTAACTAATCTGTTCGTACAGTGCTCTTACCTGAATAATTAAATAAATTAATTTATAAAATTGCTACATATCTATTTTCCTTTTCTTCTGTCAGATTTTCATGCTTCCAAGTCTGAAAAAGGAGCTTCATTTTGCAGCTTTACAAAATCGATTGAATATTCTGTTTAACGTGTTAATCATTGGCCTGCACCTTCACTATATTGAAAGGTGTCTCTTTACAGTTTTATTAGAGTAAAAATTGGGGAAATTTTAATTATTTTTCTGTAATTTAATCTCTTTTTAATTTAGTCTTATTAATTTTTAAATTTTGATTTTCATCCTTCAATTTATATTTCTTTCTTTCAAATTTAATTTGCTCCAATGAAAATAACACTAATTTCATTGAGAAAGTTTTTATTAGTATTAAAAGATGTAAAGTTAAGAGTATATTGATGCTTTCTGTTTATATTTTTCAAATGTATATTAAAAAATATAGTGGCATTAAGCGTAAATAAGATATGATTTTTAAGAGATTGGTTTAAAGGGTACACTTACTTATTCTCATTTTAGGTAATAGAAAAAAATCTTTCAATTTATGAGCTTTCGAGCAATTTAAAAAAAAAAACTATTTTTTTTTTTAGTCCTTCAACCTATAGTAGCTGGTAAGAGGCTAGTAAACATAACTTGATTTCCATTCTTTCAAATTTTTTTAATAAAAATATACACTGGAATAGTTTATTGTTTTGAAGGCATAAAAGTTAGAGATGTTAAACGGGCCGCGGGCTGGCGGGCAGGCCTGTTTAGCCCTGTATATTACAGGGTTATGTCCGAGCATATGGCGGCCCGGACCGGTTAGCCCGCGGGCTAAACGGGCTAGCCCGCCGGTTTTTCGGGCTGGCCCGGTAGCCCGGTTTTTTTTTAATTAAATTAATTTTAAATATATTATATATATTGGGCCTGGGGGCCTGGGCAACAATATATATTATGTAATTGGGCCTGGGGCCTGGGCAATATATTATGTAATTGGGCGCCTAGTTACTGGACTAGAGAGTTTGTCTAACATTCTTCTAACTAAGTAACTTAAGTAAGATGTAATCAACTAAAATAATAAATAAAAATCAATTAAATTAAATATCAATTTATCTCTCCTCAGTTACGACTTACAACCTAGGGTTCCATTACCATACTTCCATAGTTCCATTCCATATTTCCATATCATCACGCAGCGTCGCAGCCTCCCTTAGTCCCTAGTGGCGTCGCCGTCCGGCCCAGCCGTCGCGCCGCCCCTCTCGCACAGCCCCTCGCACAGCCCCTCGCACCCAGCCCCGTCGCGCCCAGCCCCTCGCTCAGTTGCCGGCTTCAACAAGCATCGCTCGGGTTAGTTGAATATATAGTTATATATGTACCTGCAAATTCTATTTTGTTGAATTAATTAGCAATTTAGGGTGTATAATTTTTCATATTATAATAAATGTGTGTAGGTGAAATTAGAATTACATTCTATTTTGGAATCTGTAAGATCATTATAAATTACATTCTATTTTGGAATAAGGATAATGTAAATTACATTATATTTTGGAATAAGGTTACTGTAAATTAAATTCTATATTTTATTTTTCTATGCAGTAGCATGGAATCTATAGACGAAGATGTGGAGATTTTGGAATCTAAAGCTCCTACTGAGAATATGGGTGATGGTGGTGAAGGTGATTCCGAAAAACCTTCCAAAAAGACTAGAACAACCACTTCTGAGGTATGGGACAGTTTTTATAAGCCTTTGAATGGTAAAGTCAAGTGCAAAATGTGTGAGAAAGAATATACTTGGGGTGGTACAAGTTACGGGACTTCTACACTTAAGCGTCATATGAATGTTTGTAAGAACAATCCAAAATTTAAAAATGTTGGGGTAATGTTGGATGGTGAAGGAAAATTAAGATCTAGGAATATTGATCAAAAGCTTGTTCGTGAGTTGATTAGTATGTCAATTATCGCACATGATCTTCCGCTTTCCTTTGTTGAATATAAATGGGTGAGAGAATTGCTTTAGTATTTGAATCCTGATATGAAAAGTTTTGGTAGATTAACAGCCACCACTGATATTTTGAAGTTGTATGAAGTTGAGAAAGATAAATTGAGACGTGTGATGAAAGACTGTCCTGGTAGAATTTGTTTGACTTCTGATTGTTGGACTGTTTGTACTGTTGCGGGTTACATTTGTTTAACAGCACACTTTGTTGATTGTGATTGGAAATTGAATAGTAAGATACTCAATTTTTGTAAGATGGAGCCTCCACATACTGGGTTTGAGTTGGCAAATAAAGTCTATAATTGTTTAAAAGAATGGGGAATTGAGAAAAATGTGTTCTCTATTACTTTGGATAATGCATCTGCCAATGATAGTATGCAAGATAATTTGAAAGAAAGACTTTCTTTACAAAATAGTCTTGTATGCAATGGTGAGTTTTTTCATGTGAGGTGTTGTGCTCATATTTTAAATCTTATAGTTCAAGAGGGTTTGAAAGTGGCTAGTGAGGCTTTAAAAAAGATTAGGCAAAGCATCAAATATGTCAAGGGTTCAGAGGGAAGAATGAAAAGTTTTCTTGAATGTGTGGCTCAAGTGGGTGGTATTGAAACTAAAGCTGGTTTGCGTATGGATGTATGCACTAGATGGAACTCTACGTACATCATGCTTGAAAGTGCAATTAGATACAAACGTGCGTTTAGTTTGCTTCAGTTGAATGATCAAGGGTTTAAGTTTGCTCCTACGAATGAAGAATGGGTTAGGGGAGAGAAAATGTGTGAATTCTTGCGTCCATTCTTTGTGATCACAAAGCTATTTTCTGGTTCATCTTATCCCACTTCCAACCTGTATTTTATGCAAGTGTGTAAGATTGAATGCTTCTTAAAATCAAATCTTTCGAGTGAAGATGAAGTCATCAGGAACATGGCTTTGGGAATGCAAGCAAAATTTGAGAAGTGTTGGAGCAATTATAGTACGGTGCTTGCATTTGGAGCTGTGCTTGACCCTCGAGGAAAATTAGGAATGATCAGGTACTATTACTCTCAACTTGATCCTGATACAACTCAAGTGAAGATTGACCTCGTAAGGAGTAAAATGCAAGCACTTTTTGCTGAGTATAAGAAATGGATGTCCACAAAGAATGATCAAAGTGAAAGTAGTCAACAAACCTCTTCATTTTCATCAAATCTGACTATACATACACTTGATGGATATGAGGAAATGGATGATGATATCAATGTAAGTCTTTATCTTTTATTTTTTTTGTGCTTACATTCTTATACAACTGTTATTGTTGATTAATATTTTTTTTTCTTAGGTTATGGAAGATTGGCAAAGTAAAACAAGGGACATCCAAATGGAAAAGTCTAAATTGGATAGGTATTTGGATGATCCGATCATGGAAACAAAATACCATCCAAATTTGAATGTGTTGGAGTATTGGAAAAGTAATAAGCTCATTTTTCCCACGTTATCTGTTATGGCTTGTGATATTCTCAGCATCCCAATCACCACTGTAGCTTCTGAATCGGCTTTCAGTATTGGGTCTCGTGTTCTTAACAAGTATAGGAGTCGACTTCTTGGGAAGCATGTGGAAGCCCTTATTTGTACTCGCAGTTGGTTGGCAGGCTTAGTTGTTGGTAATTTTTTTTTATTTCGTAAATAATTTATTTTTATTAATATAATTACTAATTTATACTTTTTACATGTTTCAGAAGATGATGATGATGATGAAGAAATGGAAGAAGATATTTTATCATTGTCCAAGGAAGGATCTAATACAGAAGATTGAAGAGTTTGAAGATGTTTATTAAATTTTAGTTGTTAAGTATGAATTTTATAGATGTGTGATTTTTTTTTGGATTATGTTATTAATGTGTGAACTTTATGGATGTATGAACTTATGGATGTGTGAACTTTATGGATGCGTGAACTTTAATTATTAAATCATTAGTTGTATTTTATATTAAATTTTAAAATTTTAATTTTTTTTTACCCCGAGCCCGTTAGTGGCCCGTTTAGCCCGCGGACCGCTAGGGTTAGGGTTAGGTCCGAGCATATGGCGGCCCGTTAAGGATGAACCGCTAAGGCCCGGGACCGTTTAGGCCCGCAGCCCTGTAGGGTTAGGGCCAGCCCGTTTAACATCTCTAATAAAAGTGATGTTATCTTATTCATTTAAAAGATTATATCAAATAAACCACCTAAACTTAAAAAATAGGGAAAAACACATTGTGGTCTATTCCTACGGACTAACCCACAATCTAGTCTAACTGAAAACACACATCACATATAGGTCTAATAGACTAAATTGATTAGGTTTATTGCTTTTAATCTCATTTAATTATCACATAATAAAACAGATCAAATGACAATAAGGCATTTATATGCTAATAGGGTTTCTGCGACTAAAACTAGGTGAAGCCAATTACCCTCCAGACAAAGTCATCTCGATCCTGAGGATGCAGGCAACAATAAATGAATGGATTCAAAAATTTAAATATCTGGAGCTTTTCTAGGTTGTCAAAATCCAGCCGGAATTTCACCGGAAAAATTATTGTAGGAAAGATCTAGAACAGTTAAATTCATAGATAGCGCTGGAAACCCAGGCTGGCCAGGCAGGGTTCCGAATGAAAGTATTTGACGAAAGATTAAGGGAAACGAGATGAGAGCATAGAGAGATTGAATCAGAGTCAAGCTACCCGCCGACGTAATTGTTGGAAAAATTGAGGTTCCGGAAGTTGAAATCCGGCAAAAGTCCGAGGGAAAAGCGCAGCGAGGTCGAAACTAGAGAGATTAATGGCAACGACGTCGTTATTGGGGCCGCCGCAAAAAATGCTGGTCTAGTTGCATGAAGAGTTTTGAGTTGGGGGAGCCAATCGTCGAGTTTCCATCCGGGTCTTTGAGTTGACTCTTCTTGACTCGGAGCAGAATTGCAGCGTCCCTGTTCGAGGAATTGACTGAGTGAAGAAAGATGATGAAGAGAAGAGCTTTGATAAAAAACAGAAGCTGGATTTTTTGATGATTCATTGGATGTGGTGGAAATTAAGCAAATAGATAAGAATTACAGAGATTTGCAGCTTTGTCTGAAGAACATTTTCTTCAAAGAAAGATCTTCGCATTCACATTCAAGAGGCATGAATTAATGAATTTACCTTCTAATATATTTGCCACATTATAGCCTATATGTCCTCATCAAGTTTTAATCAAAGTTCTGTCAGCTGCAACATATTTTTATTACAGATTTATTTTGAGTCTCTTTTCGTTTACCTAGTCATCATCTGATAAGATATGAAAACATCATGAATCCTGATTATTATGCAATATTATCCTGCTATTTTGATGTCAATATATATGTTTTGTCAAAATATCCGTTCATGTGATCACTTTGCTAGAATTGTATCATTTCATCTTGAGGTTTCCTGTAATTTACAATCAATAGCTGCTTCATCTGCTGATACTATAAAATCTTTTATTTGTAAGAAAAAGGCTCCATATAAGCTTGAAAAATCTAATTTTGATTTTCATCTCAATATTATCTGAATCAAAGATTTAATTTTATCACAGAATCATATTCATGTATGTTGAGATTGAAGAGTTCTCCAGAGGAGGATGCATCAAGACTACAGCCTGGATCCAATGAAACTCGTGTCTTGTATGTGCACAACTTTTACTTTATTCTGTATTCTTCAATATGAGAGGCATGAATTAATGAATCTTGGTGGACAGGTGAGTTTCTTTCATTTGATAACACTTTTGGTTTTATGCAAATGAATTGCTTTCATGTAGTTGGGTTTTCCGCCCGTTTCCTTTGTTAGTTGCACATAAAATTTTATCCAACAGTTTCAGCAGCAATGTGGTATAATTTGTGTAGATTTGCATCACAACACATAAACAACACTTAGGCACTCTTTGATCTTCTACACCCTTCATTGTCAAAAAGATTATGGGTCTATTGATAGTCCCCGATGGCAGATAATAAAGTGTATTTTTATCAATGCAGGGACGGCATAATGTCTACACCGGTTGTTACGGCTGTAATAAGGAAGAGACAGACAATCACTTTGTCTATAATTTTTCAACCGATACATTGTATTCTCATTTTTTCTTAAAATCTAGGCGTTGTTACTTTTCTTAATTGGTCCAGCAATACGTTTGCCCATTATGGCACATCAAAAAGTAACTATTTTTATGACTATTTTATGAATATTGTGTATCCGTGTTATTTTTGTTAATCGAGATACAAAATAAATATTTTCATGGAAGTCAATCGATGTGAATTAGTTACAATTTCATGGCAAATTTGTGTGATAATAATCATCCGTTGTCGGTATTATGCAGCATATCTTTCATAGAAATAAAATGAATGGGTTTCTTTGCAACAATTTTGTTGCCTTCCCACAGGGGATAAAATTGATGTTGCACTGACCCTAATCAAGAAAATGAAATTATAATTCGTGTGAAAAGATATTGTTGCATGTCACTGTGCATAACTATAGTATAATAGACTAAATGTGGAAATTAAATAAAGTTAGTTATACTATCTGTATAGCCATTATACCAAGGAAGTAACGATCGATTCAGCCTATCACAGTGCTTGGAATGCCTTAACATTTATATAATCAAGTAGGATTCAGATGAACATTAAAGAAATTCTATGCATTGTTATTCCTGCAGTAATCCCAACAGATGTGCTTCTAATACACACACAAAATAGCCAATGTTAAATTAGCTAACACCAACCATACTATTCGTTGAATGGTTCAGCCATGTAGCATTAATCAATGAAGTAAAATGCTGCAGCCATGTAACAGTAACCAATGAAGTAAAATGATGCAGCCCTGTAGCCATGTAGAAATTAAATGAATGATTTTCATTGCAACAACTTTGTTGCCTTTCCTCAGGGTATAGAGCGAGTGCACTGACCCTAATCAAGAAAACGAAATTATTTGGCCGTATGAAAAGATATTGTTGTATGTCACTTTTGCATAACTATAGTATAATAGACTTTACTGTGTGAATTACATAAAGTTAGTTATACTATCTATGTAGTCATTATACCAAGGAAGTAACAATCTGTTCAAACCATAACACTTATCTAATCAAGTAGGGCTCAGATGCTACATAACATCACAGTAGTTACATGCATTGTTATTACTGCAATGAGGATACGATGATCAGTTTCCTTCAGTGTCTGAACGACGTTGAGTATTTTGATTCGTTGAATTTGAAGGCCAGAGGAAAGAAAATGGATTCCACCGCCCCTGACTTGAGCTACTGCTATCCCTCCTATTGTTGCTGCCACTGCTGCTTGCATTTCCAGTTCTTTGGTTCCAGTTAGGACGAGCACTTCCAGAGCCTTGTGAAGGCAGCTCAACATGACAAACAGGGCAAGAATTATATTTAACCAGCCAAGGAACAATGCAATCGTTATGATAAATATGATCGCATGGCATCTGCCTTGCTTTAAAGCCCAATTCAAACTTATCCTGACAGACGGGGTAATGTGCATCTGTATTAAGATGCCTTTGGGAGATCTTGATGGTAGGCATGGCATCAATTACTGAACGAGGCACTGGAGCTGGACCCCGCCTATCATTCATACTAAGTTGCTCAATCAGTTCATGTAAATTGTGCCCCATAAATAAATCACCAAAATCAGCTCCTTTATGCCCCACGGAATGTCCTCCATTGAAAAAGAAATCAAATGGATCTTGACTGGGCATCCCAACCGGAGATTGGCCATGGAATATCAAGAACGGAGCAGTAGGCCTTCGTTTCTGGGACCTTGCCTGATCGTGATCTGACATCAAAATTTGGGTCTCTTCCCGCCATTCTGTGCCGCATAATAGCAGTAAATGCATCCATGATAACAAATCTACCATCACCCCTTCTTTAATGTCAAAATCGGAGTATGCACAGATTATCAAGTTTCATATCTTCAGTGTACCTATAAAGGATACCAAGATTATACATTAGAGAATAAAACTAATGTTTGTCAAAATCGTGATGATTTCCACGCAAGTGAACGTGGTCATTGTTGTCGTGGCAAGTTAACCAAGTTAAATATCGAACACAGGGAAACGATGCGATATCAAGCAAGCATTGAATGTCTACAAAAGGCTAATAGCTAGGAAAGCAAGAAAACCATCAAGGATTCTATCTACTATGGCAAAGCAAAGTAAATCCTAACTATCACCTCAAAGAAGTGAGCAAGTGTGAAGTGTACATGGAAGTAATCCTACTATGGTTCCTCAAGAATCCTATCCATCCTAGCATGCAAAAGGTCTCTTGGTGTCTTAATCAAGCCAACTAGTGTCTAGATCTCTCTACAACACAAACAAAGGCTCTATTAGGTGTCTAGATCTCTCTACAAGTCCTAACACTCCAATTAAGAGGTCTTAGGCTAATATGCAATTCTCATTGGTCATACTAGCAATATATCAAACACTTGGTATGCATAAGGTTCTTATAGCTCAATTCTCATTTCATAGCTAACCATATAAGCCATACATTCCAATTAAACATACCAAACATTCATACAAGTCATTAATAAGAGAACTAACACATCAAGATCACTAATTCATGCATAGGATTAACAAAAGACTAAATTCACCATAGTAATCATACAACCATGCAACAAAGATATTAGCCCATGGCTAATTGGAAATGTAAATCAACAATTAAGACATAGACAAACATGATTAACACTAATATGAAATGAAATACAAGAAATCTTACCAATTGTTGGAGAATTGAAATACAAGCATCAAACCTTGAAAAGCTATCTTCTAATCCGGAATGCAAAACGAGAAATTGAACCGTAAAATTGTAGCTTGAATCGAGACTAAACTAATGGAACAAACGGATTAACAATCCAATGGTTTGATCAAAAGATATTGTAGAAAGAAGTATGCAATCTAACTAAGAACCCACTAATAACCTCTAATCTCTCTCTCTAAAACTACCTAATGATCTAACTAATGAAGATGATAATACTTGGAAATCTGATCCTTGAGGTATTTATAGTGCCCACAATGCTTGGTCAAAAATGTCCTTCATTAAACGAGCGAAAAGACGAAACTGCCCTTGAAAATATGCAAAACCGGGCTTCCGCACGATCCCCGTGGAGGTGGCCGCACGATCTGGATCGTGCTTGGACTCGTTCGGACCTTGGCTGAACGAACCAGGGAGCTTTCGCATGATCCCGTGCTGGTGGTCGCACGATCCCATTCGGTCGATCCTCGACTTCTTGTTTTCTGCATATCTTGAGTTCTAGAGCTCCGATTGACTCGATTCTTTTTGCGTTGCGACCCTCTCTTCAAACTCTTCGACATGGTATATCATTTTCCTCTATTGGATCAACTCACATTTTTTGCACTTTTACGAACTTGCTCGTCTTTTGCCAGTTTTTGCTCCTTTTCACTACAAAATACATTTTCTTGCCACAAAATGGTTAATAGCACAATTTATACCAAATTAGGGTCAAATATGAACATAAGCACATCAAAACCATATAGAAATGGATGCAGAAACGTGCAATTGTGACCCTAATCACACCCCCAAACTAGATTGTTGCTCGTCCTCGAGCAACGAAGCGATAAGATAGGGGAATAATTGTATGTATGAAGCATCAAGCACAAGATCAAATGCCATAGAATCATAGCTCAATATCAAACAAGTCTAAAATGCAATTTCATCAAATCAACAATCAAAATCGAATCAATGAACAAATTGTCAAATCAACAAGTCATGATCCTCACATAGAAGTGTACAGCTCATCTCTCAAGTGTTTGAGGTTCTCTCAATCTTCACACAATGATACAAATACTACCATAAGCTTGGCTCAAGTCTCAAATTCTCCACCACTCGATATGACAAATCATTCACAAATCATTGAGGACTTTCATAAGGTTGTAACGTTGGCTCTTTGGTAGGGAAGGATAGATATGAATTAGAGTGACTAAGTATGATTAGTAAAGCATAGAAGGAATCAAGTAATAATAATTCAAATCTTCATGCAATTGTGCATATTCTTCATGCTCTTCAAAATCACACTTTCAAGATCATTCATCCATTTTTTGCAACTTTTAGTCAAACTCACAACAAAGGTCAACTTGACCATATTCTCAACAAAAGTCAACTTTTTCTAATGCTTTGCTAGCACTTGCCTTTTTTCACAAATTTTCAACCCATGCATAAGATTCTTCATATCTTCCACTTTAGGCCACCATGTTCTTCATCATATCACCAATCTTTCTTCCTTCTTTTCACTCTACTAATCATAGGGACAAGAGAGTTCCAAAAAGGAAGGAAAATGGCTTAAAGTGTGGTTAGCCAAAGGAAAGGTCTAAAGGCACAAAATGGTGAGCAATGGATAGTAATATCAATGGTAGGCTCATTGGGCAAAGTAGCTCAATTAATGATCAAAGAAAATGCCTCAAATCATATCGTGTGAAATCAATGTCTAATGTAGCCTCAAACAAGACCAAAGCCAAGTTCTAGAGTATAATGCACATGTGTGGATCTCACATCAAAGAAATATCATCCGTTCAAGATTGAAACGGGCATAAATGGCTCAAAACCTCATGGGTATAGGGTGATCATGACTCATCTCATATAAAAAATTGCTCATATCATCAACATCTCAAGTATCATCAAATCCATAGCACAAAAGACAAGATAAGAATCAAGTCATAACTCCACTACATCCAACATGAACTTTCAACTCATCCACACAACCATAAACATATCTCATGCCACACTACTCAAAGCTAGCAACAACATGGCAAAAATCAACAAGCAAAAACAAGGCACATGATAAGCATAGGGTCCAAAGCATAAGAAAGCACTAAAATCATCAAAAGCATAGCATTGCAATGAGATTTACGAAACGAAGACACCCCCCAAACTTTTTTGTACCATAGGTCTAAAAAGTTTGGCAAAGAGTGAAGAAAAGATCATGCAATGCACAAATCAAAGCACAATACAACAAGAATCAACACTTAAGCTCAAAATAGCAATCTAAAATCAAGCAAACTAAACCTAAGAATGGAAGCAAATAGGGAGAGAAGTGTAAAAACATACCTTGAGTTGGGATTAAGAATAGGAGAGTGACTTGCCACTTACATGAGAATGTCCATCTTGGCTAAGTAGGAAGAGAAATCTCCTCATCACACCTTTCTAGTGCTCACAAATGTCATTGCAAATCTACAATTTGAAAAACGAACACACCCTCCCAAACTTTTTCGGATCAAGGATCCTAAAAGTTTGGAAAAGAGTGATGAAAATAGGATTTGCAAAGAATCAATGAATAAACAATGCATGTATAAGCTCAAGTAAGCCAAGAAATCGCCATATATACAAGAGGCAACACCCTCAAACTAGGGTAAATCTCATGCACCAACCAAGGTAAGAGAATACACTACCTCATATCAATGTTCAAGAAATCCAAAACACATCCCTAAGCTTCAAATTCCTTCATTAAAACAACTAGCAAACAAAATATCTAACTACCAAGCAAACAACAAAATAAGCAACATTTTTTTAAGGATGGGTTGCCTCCCATCTAGCGCTTGGATTTAACGTCCCCTAGCCGGACGACACCAATGTTAGCTAAATGGCCAAGGATAATTGGCACTTCTCCCATTACACAACAATTTCATAGCTTCAAAATCAAGGAAACAAGTAGGATTTCTACCCCAAACACCTACCTTCCTTATCATTTTGAATTTGTAAGCACGTGCATTTTCTTCTTTCCTCATCACACCATTCCACCCCCATCTCCTACTAACAAATATGTTCAAGAGGATTCTTAATTCAATCTTATAATCAAATCTATCAAGAGGCAAGACAAATTCAATATGAACAACTTTATCAATTAAAGCATAAGTGGAAGAGTTTAAGGGATTAGAAATGCTCATTTCATCCTTAAGCTCATCTTCTAGTTCATCTTGTTGTTCTTCTCCATTCATGCTCATGTCCCATAGTGGACATTCATCTTCCTCTTTTTTGACGAGTTGAACGTCCTCTATCCTCTTCACCACAATTTGGTCCTTTTTATCATCCTTCCCTTATTTTTCTCCTTCATCTTCTCCTTGATTCCTATCAATTTTAACACAAGAAGTAAAGACATAAATTTCTTTGTCAAGAGATATAGAACGAATAGTGAAAGAAGAAGGATCATTAGATCCTTTATCATTATAGTGCAAGATTATCTTGAAGTCTTCATCATTCAAATCTTTATTCTCTTCAAGAAATCGATCAATTTGATCATATACGTCTTCTTTCGGTTCATCTTTCTCTTTCTCTTCTTTTTCTACCTCTTTTTCCTTACTTTTGGAAGTAGGAGAAGGATACGAGTATGGATATGGATAGGGAGAATAATAAGGATAGGGATAATGGTATGGATGGTGGTAGGATTGTTGAGGTGGAGATTGATATGGGTATGGTGAATATGGATAAGGTTGATATGTGTATGGTTGAGGAGGGTATGTGTATTGTGGAGGATACGAGTAATGGTTGTATCTGTCCATCTTCAAATAAGTTCACTCCTACAAAAATAAGCAAGTATCAACACTCACCAAGAATAGTCAAGACAGCAAATAAACAAAGAAAAACAAAATAAACATCAATACAAGCCTAACAAAGTGATCGTTTCCCCGGCAACGACGCCAAAAACTTGTTTGACAAAATCGTGATGATTTCCACGCAAGTGAATGTGGTCGTTGTTGTCGTGGCAAGTTAACCAAGTTAAATATCGAACACAGGAAAACGATGCGATATCAAGCAAACATTGAATGTCTACAAAAGGCTAATAGCTAAGAAAGCAAGAAAACCATCAAGGATTCTATCTACTATGGCAAAGCAAAGTAAATCCTAACTATCACCTCAAAGAAGTGAGCAAGTGTGAAGTGTACATGGAAGTAATCCTACTATGGTTCCTCTAGAATCCTATCCATCCAAGCATGCAAAAGGTCTCTTGGTGTCTTAATCAAGCCAACTAGTGTCTAGATCTCTCTACAACACAAGCAAAGGCTCTATTAGGTGTCTAGATCTCTCTACAACTCCTAACACTCCAATTAAGAGGTCTTAGGCTAATATGCAATTCTCATTGGTCATACTAGCAATATATCAAACACTTGGTATGCATAAGGTTCTTATAGCTCAATTCTCATTTCATAGCTAACCATATAAGCCATACATTCCAAATAAACATATCAAACATTCATACAAGTCATTAATAAGAGAACTAACACATCAAGATCACTAATTCATGCATAGGATTAACAAAAGACTAAATTCACCATAGTAATCATACAACCATGCAACAAAGATATTAGCCCATGGCTAATTGGAAATGTAAATCAACAATTAAGACATAGACAAACATGATTAACACTAATATGAAATGAAATACAAGAAATCTTACCAATTGTTGGAGAATTGAAATACAAGCATCAAACCTTGAAAAGCTATCTTCTAATCCGGAATGAAAAATGAGAAATTGAATCGTACAATTGTAGCTTGAATCAAGACTAAACTAATGGAACAAACGGATTAACAATCCAATGACTGGATCAAAAGATATTGTAGAAAGAAGTATGCAATCTAACTAAGAACCCACTAATAACATCTAATCTCTCTCTCTAAAACTACCTAATGATCTAACTAATGAAGATGATAATACTTGGAAATCTGATCCTTGAGGTATTTATAGTGCCCACAATGCTTGGTCAAAAATGTCCTTCATTAAACGCGCGAAAAGACGAAACTGCCCTTGAAAATATGCAAAATCGGGCTTCCGCACGATCCCGTGGAGGTGGCCGCATGATCTGGATCGTGCTTGGACTCGTTCGGACCTTGGCTGAACGAACCAGGGAGCTTTCGCACGATCCCGTGCTGGTGGTCGCACGATCCCGTTCGGTCGATCCTCGACTTCTTGTTTTCTGCATATCTTAAGTTCTAGAGCTCCGATTGACTCGATTATTTTTGCGTTGCGACCCTCTCTTCAAACTCTTCGACATGGTATATCATTTTCCTATATTGGATCAACTCACATTTTCTGCACTTTTACGAACTTGCTCGTTTTTTGCTAATTTTTGCTCGTTTTCACTACAAAACACATTTTCTTGCCACAAAATGGTTAATAGCACAATTTATACCAAATTAGGGTCAAATATGAACATAAGCACATCAAAACCATATAGAAATGGATGCAGAAACATGCAATTATGACCCTAATCAACTAACATCTTAAGAAATCATTTCAATTGGTCAAGGATCATAAGCAAAGGTAGACCACCAAATTATAAGGCAATTAGTTACACATCTACTCTAAAAGTTAAACCATTGTAAAGTACTTGGATATATGAAGGGTTAAGCTCAGGAACCTCCCCCAAGAATTATCTAGATTATTGACTACACACATTCTGTTTATCATGACCTTCCATTTAAGCAGTAGACAATTTTATGCAAATAACCCACCTTAATGCTTTGGATGCGTAATTGAAGATATCATGATTTTATTTTTTTAAAATAATATCTTCTCCTGATCTCAATTGTTTGAAAATTGCATGGACCAATATACATAGAGAACCAGCATCGTGTATAAGTGGAAGTTTCCATAGACATCATCAACGTGAACAATTTATGTGTTTCATTGAATGTGTTTCATGTTGTGTGTAGTGTACATGAATGTGAGAGATTTAATATACTGATAGATCTATTCAGAGTGATCCTTTGTCAAGAAAAAGTATGCAGGTTCTGTGAATTAGAGTGTTCTAACTCTACAGTATCTCTACAATATCTTTTTTATAATCGTCTAATGCGTCATACACATACAAATCCATCTCATAAAACCCTAAATTCCAAATACATACCCAGACATTTCCTAAAACCCTAAATCACGCTCCAGGTCGACGCACATTTGGTACAGAACAAGAAAAACAAAATATTATCAGCAACAATCGACACACAAACACAATCAGCGCTTCGGAGTAGAACCTTACCAACGACTTTCGCTATGCTTGAGGGCGCTCCAATCCTCGCCCTTTCTCTACCATCGACTGCGAAGATACTGAAATTTGAATTTATGGTTTCGTCAATTTTGTACAGTGTTTAAGGTGTCTCTTGTAGCGTATGGGAGAAATGAATTTCTTTCTGGGTCTCCAAGTCAGGCAAACTGACTCCGGAATTTTCATTAATCAGTCCAAGTATGCGAGGGACTTGATTCAGAAATTTGGAGTTCAGTCCAGCAGAGTCTCACGCATTCCCATGAATACAAATGAGAAGCTGGATCCTGACAAAGAAGGAGCATCAGTAAATCAGACTGAATATAGGGCACTGATAGGATCTTTATTATATCTGACTGCTAGTCGTCCTGACATCACTTATGCAGTTGGAGTTTGTGCAAGGTATCAGTCTGATCCAAAGAAGAGTCATCTAGAGAGTGCCAAAAAGATTCTGAAATACCTAAGAGGTACAGTCAACTTAGGACTTTGGTATCCCTCTGATGACAACCTAGAACTGACTGGCTATTCAGATGCTGATTATGGAGGCTGTAGACTTGATAGGAAATCAACTACAGGCACATGTCAGTTTCTAGGGAGTAAACTGATCTCTTGGTTTTCTAAAAAGCAAACCAGTGTTGCAACGTCTACTACTGAGGCTGAGTATATGGCGGCAGGCAGTTGTTGCTCTCAGATTCTTTGGCTGAAACAACAACTGAGAGACTACCAAGTTGAGGCCACTGAAGTCCCAATTTATTGTGATAATAATAGTGCCATTGCCATATCCCAAAACCCAGTCTTACATACAAGGTGTAAGCATGTAGACATCAGGCATCACTTTATCAGAGATCATGTTGAGAAGAAGGATATCAGGATGGAGAGAGTCCCTACTGAAAAACAGAGAGCTGACATCCTGACTAAGGCTTTGCCTGAAACCAGGTTTGTTGAGTTATCAGTAGAGTTAGGACTCCTTGACCCAGGCTTAGGTGATTCAGTTTGAATCTCTGATAAGAATGCACAAGGTCAGGGGTAATAACTCATAAGGACTCAGTGTGAAGGAATCCCAGAGAGAATGTGAATGGTTGTAGGGGGAACATTCAGTATAAAATGGATGATCAGTATAGACTGACTAAGATTCAGGACACTGAACTCAGGGCTTGTCACCCTGATAGGGCAATAAGTGGTATCAGTCAGAATACATATCTGACTGACTGGTATGTTTCCTGATTTTTGTATAGTCATCTGATATTGCGTGCATCATCGTCAAATCAATTTAATTTGCCAAATGATCCCAGCCATTCGTTTTAATATTCGGTTATTATTTAATTCAATTTGTTTGAATTAAATACGGACATGCTCTAATGTGCATTTAATGCACTGTGGGCGGGAACAGTTATCGATAAAATTTTGACCAATTACCTTTGAAGAACCGAAAAGGCAAATGCTTTTTACTGCTCAATCTTGTCCATTGAATCCCATAGGTCACTATTTTCTAAACCGTCCATTAAAACCAAATTTTTCTTTCTATAAATAAGAGAAGATCGTGTTGTTAAAACTTTTATGCACCCAATATTTTCTTAACTTACTTTCTCTAAAAACCGATTCTCTTCAAATCTCTCAAAATCTTCCATGGCTTCACCTTCTGCCGATACCTTTTTTGGAAACCTTTTCCATTTAAGGAACGAAATACACTACGAGCCCTATGGGGATTTTTCTTCTAATAACCCCGATATTATGCCTGTGCGAGACCTTTTTGATAATGCAGGTCTTCTGCAGTTCATCACTGCAAAGCCACAGAGGCTCCACCCCCGACTCATTGTTGCCTTCTACCTGAAGATGGTGCAAAACAAGGACTCCCAGGAGTGGGAAACTTGTATTCCCTTGACCACCTGTGAGAAGGGAAAAGATGGTGAGGAGGAGATGGTCAGGAGGTGGGTCACCTTCAACATTCGGGAGAAGATTAAGGAGGTTTTTAATCTTCCCAACAGAGGACGAAGCCCAGTGGATTATGGGTTTGGGAATGAGAAGGATTTTCTCCAGTCCCTGTGCGATGGAGATGTCGTGCTGAAATCCGGCCTGAATAAATCAGTCTTGAGGACTGAAAACCGTCACTTCTTCGACCTGACAAGTCAGGGAGTGATGGGAATTGCTGGAGGATTGGAGCAGATCTCCAGACCGAAGCTGTTCACAATGATGGCTATCTCCGACGCCTCTCTGCACAATTTTGACTTGGAGGGTTACTTCCTCCAAATGCTGGTGGCTGAGACCAGCAAAATCAAGTACTCGCCAGAGGGGCAGGCGACTTTTGAGGCCAAGATGCATTTTGGCACCAAGATCTCCATGCTCTTGGAGACTCTGGATCTCGGTGATGTGGATCAGGCCCAATCACTCGAGATCCCAGCGAAAATCCATCTCTTCAGAGCTTATTCCGATGATGCTGGCACAAGGAGAAGGCCTCGGACTCAGAAGAAGAAGGCTCAGGCGCGCATGACTGGAAAAGTCCAGGCTCAGGCAGGCAAGTCTTCCGAGTCTGATACAGCAAAGCCAGCGGAGGATAAATCTAAGCCTTCCAGACCCAAGCAACAAAAGCTGAAATTTCTCTACTCTGGGTCAGCTGAGCGAGAGAAGAAGCTTATGGAAGTGCAAGCTGCTGAAGCTGTTGAGAAGGACCCAGCTCAGGCGCAGGTTGTTGCTGAAGCTGTTGAGAAGGAACCAGCTCAGGCGCAGGCTGTTCCTGAAATTGCTCCGATTACATCTGTTCCGGAGGTTGCTTCCCCTGATCCCAACCAGCTGATTCTTAATATTGCTGAAACCTATCAGAGTTTGGGTCAGGTAGAGCCTGCTCAGGAAGGAGGAGTTGAGCAAGAGGCTGCTGAATCAGTTCAGGCTGAAGCACCATGGCCTTTCCCTGCGCCCGATGTGAACATTCTTTCAGATTTTAAGATAGTTGCAAGGGGAGAGGCAGCTGAGATGGTGGAGAGGAGATTCCCTGATCTTACTGAGGCTCAGAAGGAGGCAGTTGCGCAACTCCGCACTTTTGCCATGATCAGAAATGCTACTTGGTCTGAGCTCAGCCAGCTAGGAGAGTCCCGAGGATGGGACTGCATTGCAGATCTAGAGGCCGCCCTCTTTGATCATTTTGATGTAAACTCTCTACATCATCTGATCAAAATGGTGGATTTTATCAGAACAGTCCGCAGAACGTATCCTGAGCCTGAGACTCAGAAAGCTGAAGAGAGGGAAGAAGTGAAGGAGGCTGAAAGGGAAGTGGTGATAATTGCTGATGACGATCAGCCAGGTGGCACTGAGGGAGTCAGTGCACCGGCCGATGAAGCAATCCAGGGACTCGGGATTGCGGAGGCTTCAGGAGAGGGTCCACCAGGCATGGTCCGAGTCAGAGGTAATTGGATTACACCCGAAGCACTTTATCTTCAGAATTCCTCACGAGCTCTTGGCAATCTGCACAGGAGAGTGATCCTCGTTGAGCGAAAATCTAGAAGGGTTAATTCAAATTCTGAATTGTTGAACAAGAAAGTGAACAGACTGGACCGTGACCTGAATGATATGGCCACTGATATGCATGCAGCAATTGATCTCCTTGGGGAAGCTCGGTCTGAAATCAATGTAGAGCTCACTGTCATTTCAGAGCAAGCCAAGGATGCTATTCAGAACTGCAATCAGATGGTTTCAGATGTGCAGACTCAGCAGGAGACTAAACTTGCCAACTTTCTGGATCAACAACTGTCTGAAAAGGTTGATCAACTGGTTGATGAGAAGTTGGTCAAGTTAAAAACTGAACTGAAGGAGGACCTGCTGAGGGAGTTGTCTGCTAAGGAGAAGGAGAAAATTGCATCTGCCCTAGACTCAAGGATGGAAAACTTCGAGGGTCGACTGAAGGCTGCACACAATTCAGCCATTAATCAGCTCAGTATCGGCCTGAGAGGAATGGTAGGGCAGATTGGGCAATTGCAGGTGAAGCAGACTGAGATGGATAGTCAGTTCAATCTTTTGGCGGAGTCAGTGGATGAAGTTGTCAAACGTATTAATGACGATGATGCCAAAAAGGGGGAAGAAGGGAAGAAGCAAATTGCCACTACTGGCGAAGCTAAGAAGAAGAACTTTCCCCTTGAACTGAAGGCTGCGGATAGAAAGAGGACTAGATCCGTAGCCACCATCGAAACTGCTGAAGGCTCAGATCCGAAGAAGTTGAGACCCTCTGAAGATTCGGCTCTCGAGCCATTATATAAGGAGATGGAGGAACAAATAATGCCATCTGGGCTGACCACTCAGAAGAAATTGGTGATGACTGAAGCTGAAAAGATAGCAAAAATGAAAGAAATCTCGATGCTCAGTCAGATCCAGTGCCTAAAAGAATCTAATGAGTATCTGACTTCTCAGGTCCAGAAGAAGAAATCTGTATCATCTGGATCTCGGATAAAGACTCAGAGGAAGATTGTGGTCAGACCAGATCAAAGTCATCCTCCGTCGAAGTTTGTTGAAGACTTCATTCCGATTGAGATGCTGGATGTTTGGATTCCGATCCGGAATAGGTGGGCATACCTATTCTACGTGGTGGGGTTATGGGACGATCAGACTGAAGAAAAAGACGTCATACTCCATCACTGGATGGCACAGGAGCATCCTGATCTATGGGCTGAAATCATCAGACATGCTGACACTGAAGGTGTTGAGATCGCTCCTCCGGAATTCATCAAGTACCCTCCTCCACTCTTTAGGAATTCTAAGCAGCTGGACCGGAAAGCAATTTCTGAAGAAGTCGTCAGAGTAGGATGAGCTGTCGGGGCCGTTGCTGATTGGAACAGGATGAAGCAGGTCCTGAATCGAGTACTGGAGATGTACGAGATTCCACTGACTGCTTGGAATAAGGATGAAGACTAGATCAGGAGTTAGTTGTTCAGGAATTTTGTAATAGCTTCAGGATACTTGTATTTTCTTATCAATCAATGAAGTTATTTATTTTTCCTGAGTACAACTTCTTGTTGACTCCTGAATTTACTTTTCTGAATCCTTATCAAGAACTGTACTAACCCATTCCTTGTTTTCATCTTATAGACTAAGTGCCTAGTTTATCAGGTGGTACTGAGTTATTTTCACTGACTAAGTCAGTTGATTGTATAGATGAATAGGAATTTGCTTAAGGGTTTTGGCATCATCAAAAAGGGGGAAATTGTTGGGACAATCTGAGCATTTTGATTAGATCCCAAAACCCCTGATGAATTTGCCTAAGTATAGTGTTCAGGATAAAATAGTTCAGGATAGTTAGGTTAGAGATTCAGTACAGGAGGACCATGCTGAAGACTGAAGAATATTGAAGTCGACCCAATTTACTGAAGTCTGAAGTGTAAACCATCCTGAAGGATTCAGTCAGTCTCACTGAAGATTGTCTGTTCTGGAGCTGAAGATCGAAGCCTGCTGATTCATCCTGAAGTCAATCCTGAAGTACCATTGGCTGATGTTTCTACTGAGTACACTAAGCATACTCAGGACAGAAGTCAGTTAGTGAAGAGTAAGTGTCACCTATCAGGCTGTGCTGAATGCACATAGGACCTGACTTAGGCCTTGGTTCAGTTCACATGAATCCTGTAAGTCCGAAGCAAAAAGGTAACACATACTGAGCTGAATAACCTATCAGGCTGTGCTGAATGCACATAGGACCTGACTCAGGCTGTGGTTCAGATCACCTGAATCATGTCAGTCCAAAGCAAAAGGTTATTTATGCTATGGGTCAAGAGACAAAAAGAATGTCAGTAAGACTCCATTAAGACACACGTTCAGACTGAGTTATTAACAAGAGACTCAGAGCATTGAATGTACGAGGAAGGATAAATGTCAGAAGGTCAACTAGCCGTTATAGCGGAGAGCCAATGATCTTTCGACACGTATGCATGGAGTCTGCGCAGCATTTAATGCGGCATTTAATGCGTCTCAAAAGGTTGCAGGTGATGTGATAACTTGCCAGAATAAGCATGGCGGGTAGGTCGAACAGTATTTCTAGCCTGCAATCTACCTAAAATAGGAAAGATTTGATTTGATCTCCTCCAACGGATCTATTTTGAATCTCGCCTATAAATATGGAGAACCTTGCACCCATTCAAGGTTAACGGGAAATTTCCAAGAGAAAACTCTCAAGAATCCAAGAACACAAAGCATATCATAAACAACACTCTGCAATTAAATTTCCCTAGTGTTGTAGTATGATTCACTCTGTATTTACTTAGATCGATAGCTCTATTATTTAGCTTTGATTTGTATTGCTAGAGCTATCCTAGTTGGAAACCAGAATACCAAACCTCTCAAAGTGTGAGATCGGTTGGTTAGAAGGACTGGGACTTGTAAAACGCCCAGGGGTCAGTTCCTAAGAGAGGAAGTTGGCTACTCGTGTCCCTTGGCACGTAAAACCCAAGTACCTATCCTCAGGGTTTTGAGGATAGCTTCCTGTTAAATCAGGTCGTGGACGTAGGAGTTGGTTATCTCCGAACCACGTTAAAAAGTCTCATGTGTGCTGATTTACTGTTTTGTTCAGGATCATAAATGTCATCATATTAAACTGAACATACTGCATTGGTTTTAACTTCAGGACTGAATCAATCATCCTAAATCTGAATACTGTGCACTCAGCCTTAACCACCAATTTACTAAGCAACTCAGAGAAAATGTTTTCAGAAACTAAAACGAGTAGAATCTAAGGGCTCACTTTCTGCACGTACTCTGACTCACTGAGATAGTAATCCAACTGACTCACTCCCGAGCAGTCAGTAGGTTTGTTATCTCTACTGAGCCTCCGAGCACATTACTCACACTCAGTTTATCTGACTCGTTACTGAACAGTCCCTGCTGCCCCTGTGGACCTTCAGCGTACTGAGTACTTCAGGGAATCCTGACTGAGTGCGTTAGAGCATTTTTCTGAGTCTTTCAGAAAAATCTGACATCAGTGTATTCCCCCCCCCATACACTGATTTAACTCGTTTCGGGACCAACAGTTGTGGTCAGCAATATCAGCTAAGATCTGCCCATACCAGCTGAGGATTAGCCAGACAAACTGAAGTCGTCTTAACTGCTGCTTAGAAGATCTGTTCAAGTTGAAGTAAATCAAGTCAAGGGGATAAGATCAAGCAAACGGCTTCATGATTTCAAAATTTGAAAGCAATCAATTAAGAGGACAAATTTGATTGAGAATCAGACCAAGATTAGAAGAGATTCGGGGATCAAGAACATGATCAATCAATCATTTTGATTGATTGACTCCAAATTTATAGGTGATTTGAATCCTAGCCAATTTTATAAATAGGAGTGCAACTGAGGAAATCTTAACAAGTTCTACACGATCATTACTTTGTAGAAACGCTGCCAAAATTCCCATTTGTACTCAAAACATTTACACACTAGAGCAAATCCTTTGTAAGGCTTTAAAGAAGCCAGTGAGTTAGTTGCAAGCCTATTTGCACTAACATTGTAAGAGAGTCTATACTCTCAAATTGATTGAGTCAGAAAGGAGTTAGTGGATAGACCCACAATCTCAGTTGGATTGTGAAGAGTGGATGTAGGATTTATATCTGAACCACTATAAATATCATGCATCTTTGTTCTTCATTTATTGTTTTAATTGCTTGTGCACAATAACTTAAAAGGATTTTCATTAAAAAGTTTCCGCACCAAAAACTCTCACTAGCGCACTCAACAGGTTTCTGTTTATTAAATCAAACGACATTGGGGAAGTCTGCTATTTTTATAAAAAGGCCAAAAACGAGAAAAAAATTTAAGCGACCAACAAGTCTATTCAACCCCCCCTAGAATTGTTTGGTGTTTTTTCCCCTTAAAACTTATTTTAGGGACCGACATGAATCTCACAATGCCTCATAATGCCCTCCTACATATGATAAAAAATAACTGACCAAAAAATAAGCCCAGTAAAATTGGATAGATGGGGTATTATATATGAAGTTTTATCTATTAAAGGTCCAAAAGATAGTAAAATATATAATTGATAACATTAATAATATGAGTAGGTCTCTTGTGTAATATTGCAAATGCAATATGAATGTAATTAAGAAAGGGGTGAAATTTTGCGGATCTTTTGCGGGTCATGTCGAGTCAAATGGATCTTCCAAAAATCGCACAAAAGCAATCATAAAATCATAAAATCATAAAATCGCACAAAAAAAAAAATACAGGTTTAACAATGTAAAAAAAAATAATTTTTAGTGGTGGAAAATCTGTGTATCTAGAATATAGATGAAAAATGAATAACATAGACTATGAAAATCATGAGTAAGTAAAAACTCAAAATTGTAAGGCAAAAAAAATATATTAAAGAATACGAAAATTATTAGATAGTCATAACAACATAGTTTTCAATTCAGTTATTCATGTGTTACTATATAAAAATGGAAGAATCTTGTTGGTCCTGTAACAATTATGGTGGTATTGTTGAACATGCAATAATTAATCTAAAAATGATTAACACTGAATGATATAATAAAGACAATAAGATTTCTCTAGCCCTTATATTGCAAGGACTAGGACTTTAAATAGAAGTTGTAATTAATAAGCTAATGAAGATGTTACATATTACAATCAGAGTGCAGAATATAATTTTTAGGAATTGTGTGTCTCTGCATATGTAAGTTGGTGTATCTAACGGCGATACAGTTTTATGAGTGTGGAAGGTGTATTGATTCTCTTTCTCTCTCTCTCTCTCTCTCTCTCTGTGGAACCAGATCCCTTCACTACAAAAAAAAGTGTGAATTAAAGAGGGAAATTAAAGAGGTCATGGGGCAAAATACCCTTGTTAATAACACGGGAAATAACGAGGGGAAGAATGGCGAGGGAATTGCTGATGGCACAATAGTCCCTCTTAAATTAGTGAGGGCTCAGACGAGGGAATCGTACCCTCATTAACTAACGAGGGAAAAACCTTCGGTAAACATGGGCCACGCACATATGGTCCCCATAGTTTGTCAATTAGACTCAGATCATGCTCCGCAAGGTGAACGTCCAGTGCAGTCATAGTCCCATGTACTGTTCCAATGGGAGAGCGCCATGTCGGTGGATTTCCTAACAGAATAGTACTCTTACCTGGTTCATAGGGTGCGCCTAGGTAGATCCGATTTCCTTCGGAGAACTTTTGGAGTGGGTCTCCGCTCGGGTCATTGGCCGCCCAGAGGTTGGTTGTCCTTGCTTGGAGGCACTCATGTTTGGACTTCCATGATCGTTCGTCGCGAGGACCATGCTAGTCGTCTGATCGTGAATGGGTGCTCACATACTGATTGCGTCTTTCTCTCGAGCATTATTCAGGTGCTCGGCAGACGCAGTGACTCGCAATAATTGTGCAGTCTTGCTCAGAACAACCTCAGACTTGCTCGTTGGGTCCTTGCTGATGCTCGAAAGTAGACTTTTGGTCTTCCGACCACAGCGGCTTGGACTTATCATGGGCCGTCTATCCAGCGCAGACTCTTGAGCCGCTTGGAGGTTATATTCAGCCCACATCAAATCTAAACAATAAAAATACTATCTGATTTAGTAATTCGTTTGTTCATATAATAACACAGCCAAGGGCGGAGGCAGGATAAAAATTTAGGACGGGCTGAGAGTCTAAAATAAATACAGTACAAAAAATAGAAGTCAACTTTTACATAAAAATGTAAAAAAAATTAAATAAGTTGTGCCCTACGATTCTTTATCCGATAAAATTCATCGATAATAGAATCATGATCAATGTCTTCAAATAAATCTCTCTCAATATAAACTACCATGGAATCTGATAGATAATCACTCTCCATTTTGTTTCGAAGAACACTCTTGACATGCTTCATAGCTGAAAATGCTCGCTCAGTTGTTGCTGTGGTAACAGGAAGTGTTAAAACAAGGTGAATCAATCTCGTAGTCATAGCATACGTCTGTGCCTTGTTTGTCTCGACTAACTTCTGGGACAATTCTGAAATAGTTGACAAATTCTGAAAATTTAACTGAGAAAGAATATCCAATTTGTAGTGCATCAATTGAAATCTCAAATGGATCATTTTTTGATAAGTAAAATCACCAGGATAAAATTTGTCGGCAAGATCATAAATATGATCCTCATTAAACAACCTGAAGTTGTCTTTAGGATCCAAGGCAACACTAAGCCTAAGAAGCTCCACTGTCTCATCTTTGAATCTACTGTTGATTTCAGACAACTGAGTAACTATTGCTTCATTAAAAACATCAAATCTGTAATGATGCTCAAATGTGATAGTATCCACTTGTTGACACGAATGTCCTGTACCCATCTCATAGACGATTTTGAATTCCGTCGAATGTTGGCTTATATTCAACCAAAATTGGTTGAAATGGCCCCATTTTTATGTAAGCTCTCCGTATTTCATCTCTTTTATTAACCGAATATTCACAAATCGGAGTGCCCGTTTAAACGGATCACGTTCAAGTGAATCAAGATCAATCTCAATTCTTTGTGATGCGGGATGAGGAGGTTGGATATTAAGAGGCGGATCTACATCACTTGTCGTAGGTTCCTTACGTTTGAAGTTGGTAAAAAGCGACTCAATAGATTTTCCTTTCTTTGCTTTTCGTTTATCCATTACCTATAAAAAAATTAATAAATCATTGAATCACCACATTAATAAATCAATACAATATATATAATGTTACTAATTATTTTACATATAAAATGCTCAACATAATACATACACTTTATCAAATCCCACTACTTCACTATGTCAAATCCCACTACTTCACATTATGTAAAATGTAAAAAATAATAAATCTATTTCTTACAATTTCATGGTTAGAATATATTAACTTATACTCATTATAATCAACAACAATAAAATAAAAACAAATGAATTGGGTATAAAGTGATAAAACAACTAATTAAACCTCCAAAAATTATAATTAAAATTAAATATAAAAGAGAAAATAAAACCATACCAATTGAATTCCGGCGATAAATCGAACGAAGGGGCGGCGCCGGATTACCGGCGAGTAGCCACAAGAGAAGTGGCAATATTGGCTGAAGTCTGAAGAAGTGGCGCAGCAGTAAACTGTAAAAAATGTAAGTTTGATTGTGGGTGAAAGGGGATCTAGGGCTTGTAGTTTTAATAATATATTAGATTTTAATATCGTAAATATACTATATATTTTAAATATAAAACAAAGATATCAAATGGCCCTGTGGAAAGTTTCTTTCCTTTATACAAGAAGGTCTCAAGTTTGAATCCAGGTGGGCTGTACTAATTTTTTTTTATATATATAAAAAAAAATTATAAACCAGGGTGGGCTGTAGCCCACCCAGCCCCAGTGAAGCTCCGCTCTTGAACACAGCTTTCAACAGTAATATACAAAATATATATATTTAGTGATGAAAAAGGGAGAAGACAATGAAAACATGAGAAAAACTTAACAGAAGCTAGCTGCGGAAGGAAACTAATTAAGAAACAACCATAAAAAAAGAAGAGTAAAGCGTGCGAAGAAACTGCCATGGAAACATACCAAAAAAAATCTTTTTAAAGTGAAAATAAGCTAAAATATACCATATTGTACTGCTTTTTATATCTATGCTATATTGCATATAAGTGTTTTATGTAACAAATATATATATTGCGGAAGTGAAACCAACCGCTAGAGCATGAAGAAGTTAATTCCTGAGCATAAATAGACCTCTAAGCACAGTTAAACAACAAGATGTTAAATCTTAATCGAAACCTTAATCCATGAAACATATCCACAATTTACATATATACCATTGAAAGTGGTTATAAAATCAAGAATAGTTCCAAGAATAGGTTTTATATGAACTTGTTTTATGATAAGTTTATCATGAAATCGTTTACAAGTATCAAATATTTGGTTAAATGTATCTAAATATTTATCAGGAGTATTAAAAATTGGGGTCAATAAAATTAAAACATAATATCATTGATCTAAAATTTTGATACTTTTGATGAGATTTTTGATACAATTGGTCAAATATTTGATATTATAAAATTGATTCATATGATAAGTTTATCATAAATTATTTTTATATAAAATTTTACCTAGCTAGTTTCAATAGCATACGTAAAAGAATATTTGTGTGGGATGAATTTTACAATTAAATTTGCACATTTTTTTCTTTTGGACGTTTTATATAAATTTACACACTATTAAAAAAGAAAACATCAATTTGCATATACACTTATAAAATTATACATATATTTATCTATATACTATTTTTTTATTTAGTAAATACATTGTTTTAATAAATATATTATTTTTTTAGTATGCAAATTTGTACAGGGAGGAGGGAGTAACAAAATTAGAATAAAAATCACTTTTAGAAGCCAACATGAATTCTGAAGGCGTAGTGGCTGATAAGTAGTAGGAGCAACTAGCTAGCTAGCATATTATACACTAGAGTTGTAACATATAGGCGGCTAAAAAAATTAAATAAAGAGGGTAAAAAAAAATGTATAGTGGGGTTAAAGAGATAAGTAGAGGTTATTTAAAAAGATTAGTTGAAAAAACAGACTACATTATTGCCCAAAAAGCTGATTATTTTAATAATCCCAATTAGTTAACATGCGTTCTTGTCTGCAGCGATCATTCTTTCTCTCTTTTCGATTGAAGTGGCCAACAAGTACACATGACTAAACACCCATTGGTTATCAACAATAAAAGAAAGTGTTAGAGAGAAGAGAGAGAAAGGAAGAGAGAGAGATAGTGGCTGCCAGGAAGGAGGCGTTGCCATGCACAAATGGATATATCCAACACTCTCATTCGTACGTACGTTCGGTATCAACTTCCATGTTTAACCTTACAAATAACACATTTAAATTGCTACACACTTTTAGATTAAAATTGCTCGCCTAAAAATGTTTAAACTCGCAATATTTTGCACCATGGAATCTCCAGAGAAATTCGCTTCAAGAATTTTACACTAAACAACTATATTAGAGTTTTATGACTTAAAATCTCTAAATTG
Organism: Prunella vulgaris; assembly: GCA_026898435.1. Taxonomy (NCBI): domain Eukaryota; kingdom Viridiplantae; phylum Streptophyta; class Magnoliopsida; order Lamiales; family Lamiaceae; genus Prunella; species Prunella vulgaris. The sequence continues at coordinate 794,116 of JAPKLY010000125.1, forward strand.
AAGAACTCATATATATAGTGTTGAATAAAAAATTGTTTAAATCAATGAATGAAGAAATCTAAAGAACATCAAGATTTACGTGGTTCGAACCAAAATATGATCTACATCCACGGATGAGACATCTCTCTTCACTAATCGATCGAAAGTGATGCAGATTACAAGTGTTTAATCAGGAATTGAATATCTCTATTTCTAAGTTTCTGAGTATGATTGACATATTTCTCACTATACATATGTGCGTATATATAGGGATATGTGAACCCTAATTAATCCTTGTGCTCATAACCAACCAACAAGAAACTGCTACAGTTACAACCGAAAATAAAAACGATCAGAGCCCAACGGTTTTCAATCTTGATTCCTCAAAACTTCTCTCCAATTGCTCAACTGAAAGATTTAAACTGTTTTATAACTGAATCTTGATTCACATCTGTTGATTTGATAACAAGTCCTCAGCTGAGGGCTCAGATGATTCTCACCTGACCCGCTCAGCTGACTTCATCAGCAGATCCATCACCTGACCTATCAGGCTGATCTTGACTTATCAGTCTGACCCATCATCCTGACCTATCAGCCTGATCCTGGCCTATCATCCTGATCCATCAGATGACTCCCTCAGCTGACTCCCCAGCTAACTTACCAGATGACCCAACTGACTCCATCAGATGATTCCAGCTGACTCCATCAGATGACCCCAACTGACTCCATCAGATGACCCCAACTGACTCCATTAGATGACCCTCAACAGACAACATCAGCTGACCTCAGCTGATAGTATTAGATTCAATTAACAGCAGTATCTTGTTCATCTGATCTTCATTTCTCTTTCTTTGCACCCATAACAATTCTCCACCTCAAAGTAAGTGAGATGTCTTCACCTAAACTTCACATCATATTAGAATTAAGGCACATCCCAAGATTGTACCTTAATCAACTCCAAGCAATAGTTGAATTTTGAACTAGGTATGACTTTAGTGAGCATATCAGATGTATTGTCATCAGTTGAAACTTTCTGTACTTCTCCACCACATCTCTCACAAAATGGAGCCTAACATCAATGTGTTTGGATCTTTCATGAAAGACCTAATGCTTGACTAAATGAATGGCACTTTGATTATCACATTGCACAACAACTTCATTCTGCCTGATCCCAAATTCTCTGATTATACCCTTAAGTCACATAGCCTCCTTTACTGCTTCTGTCACGACAATGTACCCAGCTTCTGTGGTTGATAGTGTAACCACAGATTGTAGTGCAGCCCTCCAACTAATGGTTGTGCCATAGAGTGTAAACACATATCCAGTTACAGATTTTCTTGTATCTATGCTTCCTGCATAGTCTGAATCTACAAAACCTTGTAGAGGTTGCTTAATCTCTTGAGTCCTTTCAAACAATAATCTCAAGTGTGATGTACCTTTCAAATATCTCATTATCCACTTGAAAGCTTCCCAATGTGTATTTCCAGGATTAGTTATAAACCTGCTGACCAAGCTCACTGCATGAGCAATGTCAGGTCTGCTGCAAACCATGGCATACATTATGCTTCCAACTCCATTTGAATAAGGTGTCTTGTTCATTTGAGACTTCTCTTGCTGATTCTTGGGACATTGATCAGCTCTAATTGGGCCGAATTTGCATGAAATCAACACGTGATGGACGATTTCGGGCTTAATTTTTCACGTGGAGCCCGTATAAAGCCACATCAGAGCTAATTGTCACATCCCAACTCTCTTTTCTCTTCCCCTACATAAAATCACAACTCTTCTCCATGTTTCCCCAAATCAACTCATCCCTAGAAAATAAAATCGTCAAATCTCCTACAAAATGTCTTCTTCGACCATGTCCAGCCAAGAACATCGAGTTATTGAGTGTTTTTGTGGAAGAGGGGTGCAGTGCATATCCTAGACCGACGACAACCCGGGAAGAAGGTTCATATGTTGTATCAATAACAAGGTATGAATTTTTTCCAAAAAAGTTTAATTTTCTCTAAGTTTTTTTAGCCAATATCTAAAATTAGCAATTTAAGATGTTTGGGAGTCTTCTTTTCATAGTTTTTCCCTGGATTTTCTCTATGTTTTTAACAATTTCATTAAACATATGAAATTTAGATAGGTGCAAATTATGGGAATCGGCAGACCCTCCAATGTGTTGTAGGTTGAAAATCATTATCCCGGGGTTGTTGTGAAGATTGAATGCACACTAAAGAAGAAATTGAGAAGCTCAAATCAATTAAGAGAAATGAAAAGTGTAGAATCAAAGTCTTGTTTTCATTTACTGCAAAATGAGGTGTATTCTCTTGGTAATCTGGTTTCTGGTTTAATATTAACGGGAATTTAGTTTTTTCTGATTTAATAGTTTGGAGTTAATAGTAATCTAACTATGATGTTTGTACTGTAGATTTAAAGTTAATGTAATGGTTCTTTGAAATGTTAAGTTTTGTTGATATTAAATGGTTAATCTAAGATATTTTTTACTTTTGAATTCCAAGTATAAAAAAATTGACATAACCTAATAATAATTGTGCTGAAAAACTGCTCAATTAAATGCTCAAAATCCGATACAACTTCACAAATATTTGTTCAAATTGTACTCAAATTTTGATATAACAAATAAAAGCTCAATAGGAGAAAAAGACCTGCTAAAAAAACCTAGCAGAAAAAATTCTGCTAAAGCTTAGTATTTGTGAAAGCTCAATTGAAATTCAACAATTGAAAGCCCAATATAACCGGAGGTTGAATCTTTATCTTCTTCTTGGCACGGATATTCACAATCTTTTACACACGATTTTACCTGGTGCACTATGGGGTTTTGGATTTCAGATTAGGTTTTCCATTTTGGTGGAGAAGAACGCATACGTGTTTTTCTTCTAAATTACAACATTATTTTCTATTTATTATTTTATACATTTCAGCAATTTTATTTAGGAGAGAGAAAAGAGAGTTGGTGATGTGGCAATTAAATCTGATGTGGGTTCAGACGAGCTCCACGTAGAAGATTTAGCCCCAAATTGCCATCACGTGCAAATTTTATGCAAATTTGGCTCAATTAGAGCTTATACGGGCAAATTTGTCCTTAATTTGCAAGGTTGAAGAGTTGTGGTACTTAAATTGCCAGCCCGCAAATGTATGATCCTCTTTTTGCTACCCCATCTAACCTGTTGGCTTTTAAAAAAATTCTACTTCCTCCATCCATAATAAATGGTCCTATTTTTTGCACGTGGTTTAATTCAATATATTGGAGTATATTATGGGATATTGTGAAGTCCGTTTACGAATTTAAAAATTGCATTTGAAATGTATAATGGTCTTGTTTTTTGCATGTGGTTTAATGTAATATGTTGGAGGGTATTATGGGGTATTGTGAGGTTTGTTAATAAATTTAAAAATTGTATATGAAAAGTATTCATAAATGGACCTCACAATACCCTATAATATCCTCCGAAATATTGCATTAAACCATGTGAAAAAATAGGACCATTTATTGTTGATGGAGAGAGTATATTATTATAATATACTCCCTCCGTCCCATAATTGTTTTTACACTTTCCTTTTTCGTCCGTCTCACAATTGTTTTCACACCCTATAAATGAAAACTATTACTTTAACTTTATCCTCACAATCCAACTAATCTCATTATTTTAATAATATAATTTTACACAACACTCTACTTTTCTTAAAAGTTGTGCCATCCCAGAGGTGAAAACATCTCTGGGACGAAGGGAGTATCTTTTTTTATCGGTAAATGTTAGTTGTTAGTAGTTACAAGTTAGTTCGTCAAGTCTCTCAAATACTCCAAGCCAACCTTATATCTCTCTCAATATCTCCAAGCTAACCTTATATCTCCCTTAATTCGTTTACAACGGGAATCGAACCCAGGCCACTCACTCAAGTGAGGAGCCTGGTGGCCAGGTGAGCTAGCCCACCTGGTTATTATTATTATAATATATCTATATATTATATAATTTTATTAAATATTTAATATTTTGATCAAGTCAAATATATAATCTAACCAACTTTAATTTGGTGAACATATATTATGTATTGTACGGACTCATAGACCATCACATGTCAAATGATTAGTCAAATTAACAATCTTAGTCGAACAATCTCAAAATATGAGTTACATTGCAAGGATATAGCAACATCCTATAATGTGAAGCTCACAATGATACGAACCCTTCATTTGCAAATACTCCAATTAAATCGAGAGTATAATGGTGTGTTCATTCAAATAATCACATTACCTATCTTCACTAATTTATAACGTTGTCATATTTGAATAATATTCTAAATAACACATACATTGGACAATGACCAATGATTCAATTAATTATGAGAAGATGAATATTCTCTCCAAATTCATTTGAGGAATGAATCTTACTCTTGGGTCAAGTACCACACACATATACTTCATGATGTGCCCAACACATATCATATTTATCTTGTTAAAAAAGCAAGCATTAGCTATGGTCATCATTCAACAGATATTGTGCGTATTGACCTTAAGTCACAAGACTATTAAACAACTCGACAAATTGATACTTCAGTAACACGTAAATAGGATACACCAAAAGAATTCTCGGTTGGGTATGTTAATACTCTCCAAAGTCTTTATACATCTATCATGAGATACAGTATTCCACAGTTGTGCGAAAATCTAAACCCTCCAAGGATATGATGAAGATCACACACCAATATCAATTGTATTGTATCATCGATGTCTCATTCTCGATGATCATTTATTGAAGCTATTTTATGAACAATGACATTTGTCTTTCCCTTTTTTATTTTTTTTTTCTTTTTCATATTCACCTCTCTTTCTTCCATGCTCTTTTACTTTCTTTCTTTTTATCGGTAAATGTTAGTTGTTAGTAGTTAGGTTAATTCACCAAGTCTCCTTACACTCCATATCTCCAAGTCCAACCTTATATCTCCCTCCTAATTCGTTCCCAAAGGGAATCGAACCCAGGCCACTCACTTAAGTGAGGAGCCCGGGGGCCAGGTGGGTTTCCATGCTCTTTTACTTAATCTTCCTCTTTTCTCACTTTTTTTTTTCTCTTTTGCTTTGCTTTTTGTTCATGATTAAGTTAACCTCTTATAAGAACTCAAACTTTTCTAAGTTATGGTCTTGACAATGTGATTGTGTGAAATTACTAGGGATCTGAATTATAATATCGATTCAATTTTATTGTATAACTTATTTATATAAGATTGTTTATATATATACGTGTGCACATTCTCTTGTGAGAAATAATCTAATTAAGTTATCAAGTGCTAGAAAATTTAATGTTTAGTGTTGACATCTCACACTCTTATACTTATGTTTAGTGTAGACATCTCACACT
>JAPKLY010000125.1:799470-956684 GCA_026898435.1 Prunella vulgaris
GACATCTCACACTCTTATACTTATGTTTAGTGTAGACATCTCACACTCTTATACTTATGTTTATTTCTTACATGTTCAAAGTCTAAAGTAAAGCTCGATTGATTAGATAAGCTGTTATAGACCTCAATTGATCAGATGAGCTTCGAACGCAATGTCGTCCTATCATATGAGACGTGGAATCACCTGAAGATACCTAAGAAGATCATCTTTGACGATTATATTGTTTTTTCTAAGCACAATGGTCAAAGTCTTGTCTCATTTGATCACTTGGAGAAGCGGAAGATGTAACCAGACTTTTGATAGGATTAAGTTGATGCATTCAAGTTTTTAAAAAATGGAGATATTGATGAAGATTACATTAGATATTTATGTTATTAAATAATTTAAATCTATATATTTATGTTAAGTAGGATTTGATTTTATTTTATTTTAGAATTTATTTATATTTTTTATTCACAAGGATAGTTCTTATTATAAATATAATGTTTTAGATTGTTATTAGGGAGTTGAATTGATTAATGAAAAATGAGTTTATCTCTGTAAGAAATTAAAATTAATTGCCGAAATAAAAAAAAATAACATGAAGAAATTATGTGTTAAATTTATTATTGGGTTTGGATAAATTAAATTCCTAAATAATAAATCAAATTGGGCCTAAAAAAACCTACCAAATAGAATTGGACCTCAAAAGTCTAATAAATTCAATTGGCCTCTAAAGTCCGATTAAATATTTTTGGCCTCTAAAGTCCAATTAATTCTTCGAGAATTTTAAAGTCATCAAGCTCGGTATTTAAAAAGCCCAAGAAATTAAATCTTCACAAATATCCTTGAAGATTATTAAATATGTCATCTTTTGGGAATATTCCCCAAATCATATCATCCGGCCCATAAGATCTGGTCTGCAAATCTAGAATTCTACACCTAAAAATAGGGTCTTATTCTAGTCATTTTTTCATAGACAAGAAGATCAGAGCTTGGAGAGGAGGAGCAACTCAGAAGATCCAAGACTTCGAGCATTTTTTAAGGTTCAAAGGCGTTCTTCATGACTTCACAGTGTGAAGCCTCCGGTCGGCGTTCTTCATCAATAACGATGTTTGATTCGAGAAACATGGTACCAAGCCCCTCCAATCAACGTTCAACTACAACAACAAGAATTCACAAGGAGTCGAGAAGATCAGAGCTTAGAGAGAAGCATCAAAATCAAGAATTCGGGCATCCTTGAAGATTCAAAGGAGTTCTTCGCAGCTTCAAGATCGTTCTTCGAGTTCTTCATCAACAAGGCGCTTTGATCCGGGATCACGGTGCGAAGCCTCCGGTCGACGTTCTTCATCAACATCAGTGTTCGATTCGAGAAATACGGTGTGAAGCCCCTTCAATCAATGATCATCCACAAGTTCTCTACAACGACACCTCCATAAGGAGTCCAAAGGTGAACACTGAACAAAGTCCTTCCGACAAGACAATATTAATTTGAAATAAGGTATAACTCCCTCAAATTAATATCAACTTCAACGTCAAACTCAGACCTAACTCTAAAAATCAACAAAGTCCATCTATAAGGTAACGTTAATTCGAAATAAGGCTCAACGCCCTCGAATTAACGTCCAACTCCAAAGTCAACTCCAGACCAGCTCCGACAAATCAACAAGGTCCTTCCATAAGGCAACGTTAATTCGAAATAAGGCTCAACGCCCTCGAATTAACGTCCAACTCCAAAGTCAACTCAAGACCACCTCCGACAAATCAACAAAGTCATTCCATAAGGCAACATTAATTCGAATAAGGCTCAACGCCCTCGAAGTAACGTCCAACTCTAAAGTCAACTCCGGACTAAGGCAACTTTAATTCAAAACAAGGCTCAACGCCCTCGAACTAACGTCCAACTCCAAAGTCAACCTTAGACCCAACTCCGAGAAACTCGCAAATCAAGTCAAGACCCGAAGAGAAGAATCAGAAGATTTCATAGAGATTGGACCAAATCAATCGCTTGATTTCTTTAATTCAAACATACTCTTTGTAATTCAATTTTCACATTATTAATAAAGTGTTATTAATTTTTGTGAGAAAATTCGCAGGTTACAATCTCATATATCTGTTTTATGGTATTCTGTGTGAATCAACATATTTGAGTGTGCCACTTTTCTAAATAGTCTTAAAATCAACGGAACTAGTGTGTGTTCGTGTTCTTCGTATATTCATCTTTACTATATGCTCTCGTTGTCCTGCGTCACTTGGTAATCCAAATCATACAATTCTGTGAATTTATCAATGATGTCACGAAATAATGATACATTGGAGGAATTTAATTTTCTCTTATCTCAAATGACTATTGCAATCGATGAAATTTTTTATAGCTACAGTCAAAGAGACAAAATTTCAGTGACCTTTCGGCCACCATCACCTGTTTTGTCCGCCTTTATTACCGTCTAACTAACTTATCAGGAAAGCAATATAATTGTTATTGATTTGTTAATTTAATCTTTAAATGCTAGATGATTACGATTTTACGGTTAACGTGGTAATTTCATTGATTCCTTGAATACTGGAAAAACAACTATTAAACCACGATAAAAGGAATTAACTCAACTCTTTCATTAATCGAAATAACTCCATTACAATAATCTTAAGACTCATATATATAATACTAAACAATTTAGAGAGCAAAATATATAATAATTAAATATAAATATATTTAATTTAAACTTATTAAATAAAATAATAAATAATATAACCTTCTTAATTTATTTTTTATTCTCCAAATCTTCGAATAATAACTTTAACTTCAGATCGCTATCATGATCTCGTCTCCATCAAAATTCATCATAAAAATTAATGTACTTGAGAAATAGTTAGAGGACACATAGAATTTTACAATAAAATTAATAACCTTAGTATAAACTAAAAAATCAACTAAATATATAGATTTATTGAGAACAGTGACTAATCAATTGAGGTGTACCAATGAGAGATCGCTAATGATTGTATTTGAATTACACAAGCTGAAGACAATAGATCAGTGACCTTGTGATCTGTAATAGGAACCGCTAATACCTTACCTCAAACTGGTATGGTGCACCCACTACAATAAAAATATGCTTATTATCGCATTTTTTTTATCACATTATAAAATTAATGATATAATAAATAAATTGTATTCACATATTTATTATATTATTAATTTTTAATATTAATTACAGTTTATTTATTATATCATTAATTTTATGATGTGAAAAAATATGTGGTAATAAGCATATCATTTTGTAGTGACTTTATAGTAAATTTCAAGGAAGATCTCTTACCGTAAGTATGAATTTGAATTTATTCTTTGATGTTAACATTCAAATTCGTACTACGTATAAATTCAAATTAAACCTATAGAGTAAGGTTACAAAAATTTTACCAAGTTGCCAAGATTTCACACGCACCAAAGTAGTTTACAAGGAGCATTGATATTCAAGTTAAGAAGACACCTTAAAGACACTTAAGATTTCCTAGGTTTCTAATTAAATGTTTTTAAGTTAGTTCCAAAATTGAGCTAACATTTGGGTAAAAATTTCTACTGTAAAAATTGTCAAATATATATATATATATATAAAAAAAAAAGGAAGCCCACGAGTAGCCCCTGGATAATGTTCCTCCCCATGCCTACATACTAAACACCCCCCTCCTCACATCCCCATCCCCACATATACTAAGTTTAACTCCCCACCCCATGCCAACAGCTTTAAGTTGTTGGCATTTTTTTTTTAAAGATTATTTTTATTTTTTTAACTATTGTGTTGATTAAAATATAAATTTAATATTATATTACAAATAAATATTTATACATATAGTAACACACATTTGATTTTACAGTAACACATATTTCCTCTAATAGTAATACACATTTGTCTCCCAATTTGTGTTACCATATGGACAAATGTGTGTTACTGTAAAGACAAAATATATTTTTATGAGAATAAATTTGTGTTTTTTTAATTTATTCATCATCCATTTAAATCTAGGTATATTGTTTCATGTAATACATATGTTATTATATTAAAAAAATAATTACTTCTATAAAAATAAATAAATATTTATAAATAGTCAATATTTGTTCTTATAGTAACACACATTTTGCTCTTGCATTATGTGAAAAACTATTTATTCTATAATAACAAATTAATATATGTACAATAACAACATTTTATAAGATAGTAACACACATTTCCTCTAATTGTAACACATATTTATCTCCCTGTTTGTGTAATTATATGGGCAAAATATATTTTTATGAGAATAAATATGTATTTTTTAATTTATTCGTTGTCCCTTTAAATCTAGGTATATTATTTTCTATGATAAATTTTGTATATATAATTTAATTTTGCAGAGGAATTTGATCACATCAAACTTTGTATAGGGTTGGGGTCGGGTTTAGTTCTTGAGTCCAAGAGTGTAATTATTAAGGGTGGGGTCTAAATGTACATGATGTTGGTTCTTATATATACACAAGAGTGTGATTCGTATTTATCAATTCCCAATTTCTAATACACAAACATTAATCAATAATTTTATTGCTCGACAATCTCTCATCTCTCACAATAAAATAAAATAAATATATATTTAAAAGCTTAGCTTTTACTTAATCCCCCAATGTCACTTTCTTCTGTTCCGTTCCATCCTTGGAATATGCACCCCCTTCTGCCTTCCATAATTTTCTCTCCTTTCTAGCTGAATAAAATATTTTTTTATAACAATTTTAAAATTATATTTTTTATTTTAATTAAAAATAAAAACTAAATTATTAAATTTCGAATAAATAGAAATTTAATTGAACTGTTTAATAACTTATTCGTACTATATATATTTTATTATTTTTATTTTTATTTAAAAGTTGGACAATATTGCATTATGATATATAATTTTTATTATTTTATTGACTTATTATTTTATTTAAAAAATATATTTGATTATGTTTTCAATTTATAATTTATCGTATAATTATGAATATTTATATATTTAAGAAAACTTAATATTAATAATTAGTAAATAAACTAAAAAAATGTGGCATCATTTAAATGGTCTTGACGTTAACTTATCAGTACTCGACCATCTGACGGCCGTCAACGTGATTTGCACCTTAGTACTCCCTCCGTCCCGGTATAAATTGTTCGTTGCTTTTGGGCACATTGATTAAGGTAAAAGTGAAAAAGTATAAGTGATGTGATGGGAAAAATGAAAAAGTATAAGTGATGTGAAGAACAAAAATGAAAAAATAATGAAAATAGTGTAAAAAAGTATTGAAAATAATAATAAAGAAGTTAATAATAGTCTTCAAAAAGGTAAAAAAACAAATGAGCAATATATAGTGAGATGGACGAAAATGGTAAAATGAGCAATTTATATTGTAACGGAGGGAGTATTATATATATTACTCCCTCCGTCCTATAATTGTTTTCACACTTTCCTTTTTCGTCTGTCCCACAATTGTTTTCACACCCTATAAATAGAAACTATTACTTTAACTTTATCCTCACAATCCAATTAATCTCATTATTTTAATAATATAACTTTACAAAATACTCTATTTTTTCTTAAAAGTTGTGTCATCCCAGAGGTGAAAACACCTCTGGGACGGAGGAAGTAATACTATTGCGTAGAGAGTTGAGAATTTCGATGAAATATAATTGAGAGATTGGTCGGATAGGAGTTGGATATATAGAGCTAGACATGATAAGTATAGCCAAGTAAAAACACTAGTGCAAAACCAAGGAGTAGTAATAATACGACAATAATAATCTATAAGAATTGTTTATTCCTCGAGAATGTGGATGAAGTGCATATGTTAAAATCTCGAAATTCAATGTCTACTTACTGCAGGTTGATTACGTTATCATGGCATTAGTGTTAGTGTTAATTATAATAAGCCCCTCTCATCCATTTTATTTTATTCATCGTTTAAAATATTTCACACGATTAATTTAAAATTTGTTAAATATATTTTACTTTTTTATGGCTTAATTCAGTAGAATTTAGATTATCACTACTAATATTAATTTTCTTAGATTAACAAGAAATGAAAATTATTTATAAAAAATCTTCTAGAATATTTCATGTTATCTATGAATTCGTATAAAACAAAATAAAAATGAAGATGATTTTTAAAAGTTCTATTTAGACCCCTATATATTACTAGCTAGGGCCGATCCTGGATTTGAAAATATTTACTCCTTCATTCATAAAGTAGGAAAAGAAAATTTTCTTTGTACAATTGTAAGGAAATAGATACATTGACAAGTGAGATTAAAAGATTTTTCAAGGGAATGAAATTGTAAATTAAAAGACTGTTATGTTAAAAAAAAAAAAAAATTGTTGATCATTTTTTATGGAGGTTGGAATCCATCTTTATTTTCTGTAGCTTGGAATGCACTATATGACTATTGACTAGATTATAGTGGGAGATATCGATGTCAATGGGTAGAGTGGGGATGAGATGGTCAATCCCCATCTTTCCCGTGGTCACAGGGAATTCCCATCTCCAATCCCTATTATTTTATGGAGAATAAACTATCCAATTCCTACTCAAATTTTCTTTTTCAAAAGAAATTCTAACAGTTTTCTATAATCACCATTAACAAACATAAATACGGAAATGTGATTCATAAAATTTTAAAAAAAAATTAAAATATAAATACAAATTTGAAACATGTTTGTTGATAGACGAGCTGGAACAAGTAAGGTTAAAAGAGATAGTCAAGAAAGATTAACTCAAAGTTGCTCGTCATCCAGCTCGTCACTTCACCACCAGGTACTTACCCCCGACCCAGTGGGTACGGGCTGCTCGTCCTCTAGCTCGGCACCCAGCACCGATGTCCGTCCTCCAGCTTGCAACGCAGCTCACCACCTAGCACCGTTGTCCGTCCTCCAGCTCGTCGTGTAGCTCGCCACCCAGCACCGCTGACCGTCCTTCAGCTCGCCACCCAGTACCGTTGTCCGTCCTCCAGCTCACCACGTAGCTCGCTATGCAGCACTGTTGTCCGTTCTCCAACTCGCCACCCGGCACCGATGTCCGTCCTCCAGCTCGTCCTCTAGCTCGCCACCTAGCACCGTTGTCCGTCCTCCAGCTCGCCACCCAGCACCGCTGCTCGTTCTCCAACTCGCTACCCAGCTTGTCCACCAGCTTGCCCAAAGCACGCTTCACACCACCAGGTACCTACCCCAAACCCAGTGCGTACAGGTCGAATCAATACCACGTAGTACGACCAGATGATACACTCGAATCCCACAGGGGTCCACCTCGGAGGGGAGTTGGCCACCAAGTGACTAGCAGAAATCCCACTAGGAGGGGAGCTGACCACCAAGTGGCGAACAAGAATTCCACAGGGGTCCACACTTGGAGGGAAGTTGGCCACCAAGTGGCGAACAGGAATCCCACAGAGGTCCACGTACCTCGGAGGGGCGTTGGCTGGCCACCAAGTGGCGAACATGTGGTGAACAATAGGCGAGCAATAAGTAGATGGGCATCATCAAAGCTACATGCTCACCACACTACAAGGAAACCAAGCATGAACAAGTCAAGGCAAAGCAGCTCGTCTTACATCTAGTAGGATTCCAGATGCAAGTAGGACCCTTATTAAGGGCAAACTAGCCAATGCCTTGTAAATTAATGCTAAATAGATGGCAAAATGACAAGTTTAAGGACACTTGTCATTTAATTAAGTCATTTAGGCTTAAATCATGCCACATAACTTCATGCAAATATATAAATAGGAAAAATGTACTCATTTGAAGGGATTCCAACTCATAAATACAAAGAAATATTATTTACACTTTCTCTCTCTATATTTCTCTCTCAATTCCAACTAAACACCTAATCCTAGTTATTGTTTGGAGGAATTCCATGTTTGAATAAGCCACATAATTAATCAAAATTAGCAAATTCTTCCAACAATGTTTTAAAAAAAATACAAATTTAAAGTATGTTTAAAATTTAAAATTCAAATAACATGTCAGTTACTTTCTTAGTTTATTTACTTATATTTTGTACACATATATTTATGTTGAAAAACAATTGTATTATTTAATTATTATTTAATGGGATGATGTAAATCATTTCTTATAAATAATTGATAAAAGGTTAAAATTCAGAAAATTAAACGCCGTATGATCGATCTACTCTTCGATTAGATGATCCTAGTATAGTTAAAATCTCAAAACTAAATTTTCATTAAGTGAGAAATTAATATACGAAGTTGAAATGTTACAAGCATTCTAATTGAATTAGAATATTTTAATTAACTATAAAGGCTAAATATCTCACACTGGAAAATACCTTATTAATATGAAGGAGTTAAGATAATTATAAAACTATAAAGTTCTAAGGAATAATCATATGCACTACATATGCACCATCGCCCGTCTGTGCAGTCATGTCATGCCTGTGGTCCTTGGCTTGGATATTTGCAAAAAAAAAAATATATATATAGGAAAAAAGGAATTTTATTAAAAATGAGAAATGAGGGCACAAGGAATACCCTACATTACAAGCTCTCAACAAACATAATCAACAGTAATCTCAAATTCAAAATACTACTCACTTAACCAATGCACCTAGCACACCTAAATCAATCACTAAAACTCGCATTGCTCAAATTTAGACTATTAACTCGAAGTCAACTCTAGACTTTACTTTTTAACTCCATCAACATGTTCTCCACTAAGGTCGATCTATTTTCAAAGATAGCTTTATTTCTAGACTTCCAAATAAGTCATATCAAACATTCCCAAATGCACCCAAGTACTAAAATGTCGATTTTATCATGATATAGATTACTAAAGTGTATGAGATTAGAAGGAGTGGACGATAGAACGGTCCGCACCTCCACCCACTCACAACACTTCATCCACACTACGAAAGAGAATTTGCATTCAAAAAAAAAAGTGTCTAACCGTTTCTTCTTTCTCCTCGCAAAAGATGCACTTCAAATCCAGTTCTAGTGGCAAAATCTTTCTTCGCTATAGTTCAGAGATTGTTGGTAGTCTTTCCCAAATTGCTCTCCAAGTGTGTACCTTTACTTTTGTTGGAACCAACTTACTCCAAATCAGTTTGAATGCCTCATTTTCTTCCCTATCTTCTACTTGATCCCACCAACATAGTCGATCGTACACCTCTCTCGTGACGTGTCTTCCATGTACTTCCAATTTCTATCTGCAAGTATCTTTCTTGTTTCTCCTTGGTGGGTACCTGCTCACAATATTAAGCAATTCATTAGCACTCTCCCCCCCCCCCCCCCTTCTCTCTCTCTCTCTCTCTCTCTAGTAAATTTCTCCTCTACTTCAACTCCCAACTCCACTCATCACACCTAACTCGCTCATTCTAGCTCTCTTTTCTTGAGTTAGAAAGTATAGCCTAGGAAAACAATCTTTTAGAGGCTCTTTCCCAGTCCACCCCTCATCCCAAAACCAGGTATTACTCGCATCGCGTAGCACCTTCTCCAAATTGTTAATAAAAACCCACTCCTCACTTCCTACTCCCACAGCCTTAATAATCTCTCCCCACCACCCTATAGGACTAGTCTCCTTCCTTGACCCAATTACACATAAACCTCTCCCCACGAAACCCCCAATCTCGACTCTATTACCCTAGCCCAATAAAGCTTTATTAAAACATACCAAGTCTTTTACCCCCAGAATCTCTTGGTTTGCATATGGTAAACCACTTAACCCAAACTATTTTTTTTTCATTCTCACCCCGCCACCCCCCCCCCAAAGGAAGTTTCATTGCAATTTAACAATTTCTCTCACCAATATTTTTGGAATCCGAAAAAGGGACAAATAGTATACCGAAATTGACTAGAGTACTGCATTCACAAGAGTAAATCTCCCTCCAATGGAAATTCTCAGCCCTTCCATTTTCTCAAACGATTTCTTATATTCTGAATCACATAGTTCCAATCTGAAGATTGTCGATGAGCACAACCCACCTTCACACCTAAATACATAAATGGAATTGAAGCTGAGGGGCAATCCAATAGCATTGACATCTCGCTCATCAATGCGTCAATAACATTTACTCCATAAAGACAACATTTGCCTCTATTTATACTGAGACTCGTAACCCATTCAATAAGACTGAGAAATTCTTTCAAGAACCTCGAATTGGTCAAGTTTGCCTTGCCAACAAATATAGACCACATATCTTTTTTGCCTTTGGCTACTAATATTCTGATAATGTTGAAAGCTTATCAGTCTACTAGCTTATTAATGTGTATAGATAAGTAGACGAATGATCGTGATTTGTAGTAGCATAAAAATAGGGCATGATTTCAGGCTGAATGATTCAATCCAGCATGTGGAATTTGAATATCGGACCTGAACATGAATATTTTAATATTATAATCGTGGACAACCCACAATTTTTGCCTCTACTTATGGCTAGGGGTGGTCATTCAGTTATTTTGGTCAATTGGGTCCTGTTTTGGACCGAACCGAAATAATAAAAAAAAATTGATACGGACCGAACCGAACCAAATTATTTCAATTTGGTCTATTCGGTCTAAAATAATTTTAAAACAAGAAAAATATGTATTTCATCAAAATAAATATTATACATCATCTTATCATTAAATTCAGTTCAATACCATTAAATATTTAAAGGAGTACAATACAAATTTGATCAATACTTAAATAAATACAATATAAATTTAATTAATATTTAAATAAATACAATACAATTAAGTTCACAATATTAATCTGATGAAGTTCACCATAATTCAAGATTTTACACAATATTAGGGCTTACATTATATTCTTATAATATATATAAAATATAATTAATATATTAAAAAAAATTAATTAAAAAAATTTGGTCTATTCAATTTTTCGGTCTATTTCATTCTGATAGTCCAGACCGAACCGAATAGACAGAAAATTTTAAATTTTAAAATTGAAAACCAAATTATAATTTTTAGGACCGAACCGAACGTAGCGAATTTCATTAGTTCGGTTCGATTTTTCGGTTTTTTGATTTTATGAGCACCCCCACTTATGACATATGAATGTTATTTATTTCGGAAATACCCAAATGGAAGTCGAGTTGAAGCCTATAAATAGGCATGCATACATGTTTTCCAAGATTGCTCAGAAAATTATCTTCTGCATGCATACATATTTTCATAGGATCATTTTCAAAATCAGCATATCATTTTTGGACTAGTAATATCCTACGTTCAAATTTTATTCGTTGGTGCTTTTGTACGTTGTGGTGCAGCTCGTAGAAAAGATGAGAGCTATTTTACCTCTTATAACACCAAGTTAAATTGTGTGCACGTACTAGACGGGATGTGTTTGTTTTATAAAAAAAAAAAAAAAGTCAAACCTTGACTCGACTTTCATCCTATTCGTGCATATCATTTGATCGCATTGCAGTTATCGTGGTTAAAGATCTTTGTCAATGGTTGAAATATTTTAAATTGAATTATTATTGTAACTTTTTTCTCTTTTTATTTTTATTTTATCTTCTTCAATTCTATAAATCATCATTGGTGCACTTCAAATAAACAATTTATATGTATATAAAAATAAATAAGAGTCAATGTGAATCAGACCGAAATTTCTGGGGAGTGAGAGATATTTATCCACGCGCCCCTATCTACACGGAAAAATAATTCTTCTTTCCATTTTTTCGGGAATTTTCCGCCCCGTTCGAAAATTCCCTGCGTCCCTTGATGCCAAGTCTAATTGAAGTCCACCTTAATTACCTTTTAAATAAGTGTTGTTACTCCCCATTTTACTTTAAATTTTTAATTGTTTTTTGGACACAATTATTAAGAAATATATTAAATATTAATATAATATTGATGATTTGATGAGAAGAAGAGTTTGAATATATGAATTATTTAAATATGTATTGTGTTTAAACGAGTGATAAATGTGTAACTAAAAATAAAATGTATGAATATAAATAAATAATGAAATGAATGAAAATGGTAAAAAGAGAAATTTACCGGAGGGAGAGGGTGTAAGATTATATATTGGTTTCTTGATTACATTTTACCAAGGTTGCATAGGTGCGGGAGTACGGGTGCGGGTGCAATAGGATACGGGTGCGGGGATTCTATTTTTTGAAAATTTTAGGGTGCGATACGGCAAGGATACATTTATTTATTAATATTAACATATATATATATATATATCAAGAAATTAATCAAATATCATCAACAATTTATCATAAAAGTCTTAAATAAAAATTCAATCTAAAACTAAAATAAATCTTGCAATTTAAATCACTACTTAACTAAATTTAGAAAGTTCAAATAAAATTCAAATAGTATATAACATAATTGACCTAATTCGAATTATCGTTCATCATTATTTAGTCACCAAATAAAATAGTCATGTTTAATAAATAACACTACTTCAATTTAAGTAAAACTTAAATATAAAAAAAAAATCAAATTCATACTTAATAGTTCATATTCATATACTACGCACAAGTAAAAATTCAAAAAATTTGAAAAATAGTTCACAACTCCAAAATAAAATCACATATTAAAAAGTATATTTTAATTTTATTAATGAATATTAATATTATTTAATATTCTTTTGTTGTATCGCATTTTTTTTTGTGATTTTAATATTATTTAATATATTGATTTTATTTATATTTAATTTTACTTTAAAAAAAAATTTAAAAAAAAGAAATAAACTTAATTTTATTTGAAAAATAAATCCCGGCGCACCCTCCGCGTATCGGATTCTTCTATAAGACGTATCCGATACGCGTATCCTAAATTTTTTAAAAAAAAATTCTTAGGGATACGCCACGTGACGTATCCCGTGCGAATCCCACGCGAATCGCACCCGTACCCGCACCCTTCGCGTATCCGATACTGCATACTTATTTTTTTTGAAGAATCCGTGTATTATAGCATTTTACACACTCACACAACTTCCGAGTAAATGTCAAATCAATGTCTCGGAAACACATAATGCGATACTAAAAAATGTATAAAACCAAAGCCATTATATTTATATATAATCCACATAATTAACAAGAAATTATAATTATATTCAAGAATTTGATACCCTCAACTGTGTGCATGATAACTACTTGTACTACAAAATGAAATACCAGTCAAATGTTAAATTTTTTTGGTGAATTATTTATTTGGCAAATTGTAGTTGATTGACTAATTTAGAGTGCGAAGCTAATTCTTAAATTTAATAATTTGTACATTTTCTCCCTCACCGTCATGTCTAGATATAATTAATATTAGCCTACTCAAAGCCAGCTAAAATCATATTTAGTTATATATATATATAAATAAAATCCATGGATTACATTAGATGATGATCTTTCAGAATGAACATATTATAGCATGATTGACTTCTGGAAAGGTTATTGTGTTGCACCTTTTTTTTTTCTGTTTATAATTTTCAGACTAATCGATCGTTGGGCTGATTGGATATTGAGTTAAATTTGTAGCATGGTAGCACAGGTTGATTGAAAATAATCAAATAATAAAAGGAGAAATTGGGTCTCCTGACAAACACGATTTTTTTTTAAATAATTTATGCCAAGTTAGTGTTTCATCCAACCCCGCGTGTGCGCATGCATAAAGAAATCGGGATCATGTACGATTTCCTTAAAATAATTTATGCCAACGTTAGTGTTGCATAGGTCAAATTCGGCTATGAATTTGCACTCCATGCGCGCATGTGTAGAGTATGGAGGAGCATTTTCCAATTATTTTTGTACAAATTATATGATTAGATTTCTCCTTATAAACTCACTTTCTCAATAATAATTTTTTATTGTAGAACAAAAGTCTTTAGCTTTTCCATTCATTTTTCATTAGTTGCAATAAAGTTGAAAATTTAATTTTACATTCACTCAAACTCGGAATTCAAACGAATAATATATCAAATCTAAACTCTCATTATTCAACAAAATTTATATAGACACACGTGTATAGATAGATGTTAAATATTTCTTACATCTGAAATGATCCATCGATCGAACATAGCACGTGCAATGTACTCTACGCCATGCAAAAGACAATTAAGGCATGTAAAGAAGCTTCTGTAGATGAAAGGACCTGTAAATTAGAATGCGCAGCATGTGAAAATGTGGGATGCAAAAGGTAGTTTCATATTCAAATTGTCTTTCATATATGATTGAATCCTTTCAAAACTAATCATATGGGAAAAGGCAACGTATATATATATATTCTCAATCAGCACTTCTTTATATACAACAGTAATAATTTCATTAAAAATATTAATTATTATTTAAAAGTGTACAGTGAAATTAGTTTACAAAAAACTTATGAAAAAATATTTTTGTAGATTTGTGATTAGCAATTTAAAGACTATATTTTTTCATTATGATAAATATTGTAGATCAGTAATTTTTTTAAGTCTTGAGATTTTATATATTATTAAAACTGTTGACTCATTTTTGGAAAAAAAAAAAAAGGATTTGCCTGATCATCTAATAATTAAACCAAATTACAAGAGGATTTCAAGCAAAATAATTTTATAATGCAATCAACCCAATTTTCTTTGTCGCAATATTGTAAAAAGTTAATTTTCATAAATTTAGGCATGTAAATTAAGGTTTATTTTTTACAAATTTAAATCACTAATATATAGTAATATTTTTAAATACACCACACCCAAAAAAAAAAAAAAATTAATGCTCTCTATTAATTTGGTACACTGAAAACATATTATCTTTAAATTATATATAGCTATGTTAAGGGTGTAAAGTGTTTTTCCCTACATATATATGTATATATATATATAGTCTGACAATAATAATTATTGGGGAATTTTTGATGGATCGTGGAATGGGTTGGGTTTATGTTAGCTAGCTCTCTTGTCCTTTAAGGATACTGAATGGAATCTGAAATGAGAGTATAAAATTTTGGACGGAGTGATAAAGAAATCATTTTTCAAAATTAAAATTTAAAAGCATGTAGCCCAATAAGGGAACCACACGCAATAAATTAACCAATAAAATAAAATATAATCCACCCCTCTCCCCTTCCCTTCTCCTCCTTATATACCATACCATGGTTGTTTTTGTAATGGATGAGCTCAAAATTAATCAATTGGAAATTAAAAAGAAAAATAAAATCAAAATCAAATGACAGGCACAGGTTCACCTTGTGGTGCTTGCAAATTCTTGAGGAGAAAATGTGCTAGGGGTTGTGTGTTTGCCCCTTATTTCTGCCATGAAGAAGGAGCTACTCATTTTGCAGCTATACACAAGGTCTTCGGAGCTAGCAACGTTTCCAAGCTTCTAGCTCACCTCCCCGTCTCCGATCGGTGCGAGGCCGCGGTCACTATCGCCTACGAAGCTCAGGCCAGGCTTCAAGATCCAATCTATGGCTGTGTCTCCCACATCTTTGCCCTACAACAGCAGGCATGCTCATATAATTTATTATTATTATTATTATTATTATTAGCAAATTAATGAGATGGAGTATGAGGAGTACTTCAACCCGTTAAATGGGGGTTCAACATATTTATAGTAGTATTGGTCTTTTGAACATTCAAAAGGATTAATAGTCCAGCTACAATTGAATCTAACACAATTAATTTAATAAATTCGATGGATTAATTTCTGAGAATTATGTTATTTCTTAATTTGTTACCAAAAAAATTGACATAGAGTGATAGAAATTAATTTGTAATGACAGAACGATGTATATATATAATTGTACATTAAAAGGTCAATTATAAATTAATTAGTTCTACTATATATATATAGTGAAGTGATTAATATTAATTATTTTAAAGTTGAAATATTAATTAATAATTATAAATTAGGAGTAATTAATTAATTGATTTATATATAATTTGTTGGATGTTATTTGATGATGATCGATCTGCAGGTAGTGAATTTGCAAGCACAATTGGCAAGCCTCAAGGAACAAGCTGCATCCCTCCAATCAAACCCTAATGCTACTTATAATTTCCCTCAAGATGTCCAAAGCTGGTATCGCAATCATCATCATCATCATCAGGGCACAAACACTAGTACTAGTATGCCTCATGATCAATTTGGTGCAAATTTTTGTGACAATATGGGCTATAATAATAATAATTATTCAAGTGGAGAGCAGCAAATGAACCCTACTCCTCTCAAGAATGAAAGCTCCAGCATGGATTCACTTGAATTAATGCAAGCTGGGCATGACTGGCCTAATTTTGACGTCGCCGACGATCTCCAGTCCGTGCCTTTCAGATACATTTACCATTAATATTATTAATTAATATTCTGCTAGGGCTAGTTTCTGTTACAATAACTCTCAATTTATTAATTATATATGTTATCATCATACTTCCTCTGCAGCGTCAATTTTGTATTATATATAATCTGCAAATTAATATTCATGGCAGTACTGGAAACCCTAGAATTAAATATTCTGTACATGTCAGAAGCTAATTATATATAGGTATAATAGCACACATTTTTAGCTCATTAATTTCTTGATAACTTTCCCAATGCTATGAACAGCTACTTCTTTAACCTAATTTGTACTTTCCTCATCCATATCTCCCTGACATTGGTTGATGAGCTTCTCATTAATTTGTACCTAGGATCTAGTGTGTGTATATATATATATATAATTAATACTACCTCTGTCTCAACTCTTTCTTCCCACTTTTATTATATTTTCCTCACAAAAAATAATAAAACAGGAAGAAAGACATGGAACAGAGGAAGTATATATGATGTTTTGATTAATTGTCCACTATTATTAATATTATTATTGAAAATATATACTCCCTCCGTCCACGAAATTTATGCTCACATTTTTGCACGTGGTTTAATGCAATATGTCGGAAGGTATTATGAGATATTGTGAGGTCCGTTTTGAGTAAAGAAAGTATTTATGGAAAGTACATATGATATATTTTTCATAAATATTCTCTTTATTCAAAACGGACCTCACAATAGCCCGTAATACCCTCCAACATATTGCATTAAACCACGTGCAAAAATGTGAGCATAAATTTCGTGGACGGAGATAGTATATTAATTAGTGGCTGGAACAGCTACATGCATTGAGTTGAAGAAGCAGCACGAAACAGAACCTCTTCGATCTATGCGGAGAGTGCAGCTCCTGCAGAAAAGGGTAAGTGATCATCATCCATATTTTATTTTGGAAAAAAGGACCGCCTCTAATTTCTAATTCTAGCTCTTAATTAAACATATATATATATATATATACCAGCCGATAATGTTTGATATTATTGTTCTGAATTATATATAATTATGTATACAAACATTACTAATGTGTGGAATTTTACAATTAATTTCATGGCTTGGACATTGAGGGTTGCGTTAGTTTGACATGGATCATAACATTTTACAGTCATATATATTCTGGTGAAATTTCTTAATTTCTAGATCATATCTATGTATACCTACCTAGTCATCCACCTGCTGATTGATAGTTTGATTAACTATATGTTAGTTAAGCGCACTTTTAGTGAGTGATCCAGGTTCGATTTTCTTCGGGAACGAATTAATGAAGACATAAAGGTGACTTGGAGTACGTATTTGGACGTTTGATGAACTAACTTCTAACTTTTAACAACTAATATTTACGGATATGTAGACTGCTAAGATATTTAGCCCTTCTATTTATTCTTATGTATGAGCTATTTAATTTGATAGTTAGTAATTTAATTTACCAGGAATATAGAGCTCAGATATAAAGTCATATATATCATGATGTTGAGAAGATTATGTATTTTATTGAGTTAAGTACTCATCTAATTAATTAGTGGAAGCAGACTTGGGTCATCATGCTTGAAATCTTGCATACACCTTGTACCTTTATGCATGTTTTCATGTTTTTTTCTATATATAATTTCCGGCATTATATATGTGATTAAGAGGGTGTTAAGCTAAAACATCTTATATATTAATTATTTTAAAATTTTATAATATATTAGTTTTAAGTACGTAGTTTATATATAAATTATTGAAGTGTTTAGTTTAATACAACTTATATATAAATTATTTGATAATTTATTATAATTTTTTGCCATCAAATATATACTCTCTCTATTGTTTCTGATATCCAAAGGAACCAAACAATATCAGTCTAATTAATATACTTTAATTTTACGTATCACAGTCTAAAATTCCAAGATATTGAAGAAAATGATGAGTTGTATGGCAGGAGTCCTTATACTACATTTCTTCATTAATGAAAATTTTCTGCCAATCCAAAAAAATAAAACAAAAAACTCATATTAATATTCTTTAATAATAGTAATTAATGTCTTTCATATTTTTTAAATAATTTAACCTTTTAAAACTAATATACTTTAGTAAAATAACTGATCATATCTATCAGTGATTCACTATAAATGAAATGCGTACTTTGCTTTATATATAACTATATATATATATATCGGTGACTGTGAATTCGAATAATTAATTATTAGTTCATATATAATGAAGCCATAAGTTTTTCCATTAATAATAAATTTGCACGAGCCGTGCTCACTTGTTATGGGACATAATAAAGTTACGATCGACAACTCTTTTTTTACAATAATATATATATATTAAAAGTGAAAAGAATTCGTGCCTCTTGTTTTGGGATATTAATTAGTTCTAGTTCATTAATTATTATCTAATTCTCCCTAATTTCTCAATTAGAAGCAACATATATAATATTTATATATACTGTGAGAGTTGAATTAATGCACACAAAAGTATATCATAAAATTTTAAGATGTTTGGAAGGTAAAAAATGATATAAAGTTAATTTATTCATTTTTTAAAATAATACATCTAATTAGAAATGGATATTTTAGACAAATAACGCATGTATTTGGAGAGGGGGAGTATTAGTTTACTATTATTTGTTAATTCGATGTGGGCTGGATTTCAAAGCATCAGCCCAATTGGTTACCTTTAATTTAAATAAAATATCCAGAAATATGGGATAAAAACTACTTTTAAATAAAAGATCCACATTGAATAATTACAAGAATATACACGAGACAAGGTCATCTTAATGCTTTTATTTTTCATTTAAATATTATTATTTAAAAGTATATTATTTTTTTACTTAAAAATACAACATCTGTTAAAGGAATGTTTGTACAGTTGATTTTTCAGAAATTTTAATGTGCAAGTTGATTTGTATAATATTTAAATGTATAAAAAAAATTATGAGGGTGTATTAATACTGAATAAAATAAAAGAATATTTTTATATATATTTATTAGTGAAATGAGATACTCTCTCATTTCATTAAATTTATGTCTGTCCGTAAAAATATATATTTTCCTTTTATATAGAAATCATCACCTTTATTATCACTCAACAACAAATTAATTTTATTCATACGTATGTGGACTTCACAATACACGCACAATACTTTTATTATATTTATTTTTTCTTAAAATTTGTTTATAATTTAGTGGATTTTTGGAATATAATTTAGAAGTTTTAATTTATTAGGAGTGATGAAGGGAGAAATGTGCAAATAGAGATAGGAATTGTTTTTGTTTGCTAATTAATTAATAGTGAATTGAGAGCTTGATGTGCTCTATCTTTTGTGATCATTCTTCGTTCACCTTTTGGCTTGCAACTTTTAATATATTCTTCTTTTTTAATATACTAAATTAGAAGTTCAAAGTTATAGCATGCACATATACAATTCGAATTAATAAAGAGTGTTCAATTAATGGAGTCGTGTGAAGAACAAAAAAGCGTCATTCTTTATTGACAACTTTTGTTGTCTTCTCAGAATATTTTCTTGACGCCGAAATGAGGTTTTCAAAGTGGTCACATGCCGCTTGACCAAAACTTGGGTTTCCCTCTCAATAAACAAATACTCCCTCCGTCTCAAAGGTATTTTCACCATTGGGATGACACCGTTTTTTAAAAAAGTGAAGTGATGTGTAAAGTTATATTATTAAAATAATAAATTTAGTTAAATTGAATGTAAAAATAATAGCAATTTGTGTAATTAAATATGTGAATATTGTGAGGATAAAATTAAATTAATAACTTCCATTTATAGGATGTGAAAAAAATTATGGGACGGACGAAAAAGGAAAATATGAAAACAATTATGAGATGGGGGAGTAGTAAATAAATTGAAATTTGAAAAAATTAGAAATACCATCAATCGTTATGAATAAATGGTGAATGATAAAGTGTTGCGTGAATTAATTTTATTAGATAATTAATTTATAGTTTGAATATAATTTTATAATATTAATTATTTTATAAAAATAATTTAATTATAAAAAAAGATGTACGGTGAAAATTAGTTATACGTATCAATGGGAATATGGTTTCTCGAGAAGGATTATAGGCAAAAAGATTTTTCTTTTCCTTTTTTCTCCTAATTAATGAATGGTATTATCGGTTCTAAAAAGAAGTATGTATAATCCGATTCTGCATATTAATTACAACAAATAATCTGGTCAAAAATTACAGTAAATAATAAAATATTATGCCGTAAATTATAAAGAAATGCTACTGATTTGTACCTAAAAAGGTAAAAGTGGACAAAGGTAGTAGTAACTACTAACTCGTATAACCTAGGCTGAATTAATTAATTACTTTATTGGAATTTTCAATAAAATCTATATTTAATTATTTCTGTTTTTCTACCCTGATAAGCCATTTTCGCACAAGTTGCAAAATTATTGCTGTCGGCAAATCCTATTTTCGAAATCAATATGTAGTAAAAAAAATAAAAAAAATTCTGAAAAGTTAAACTTAGTCTTGAATTAATGTATAAGTTACATTAATCTAATTCAAATGTATATTTAAAAAGTTGTATGTATTATTACTAAAATCACTTTTATTTTTACTGAAAATTACATCTACTACTATTTAACTAAGAGGTAATTTTTTAACAATAGCAAGAATAATTTTCTCAGTAATAGTAAATATAATTAAAAAAAATGTACTCGAAATGTGTTATGCATTTAATTCACAAGAGATTTATTCAAAATATTATGTATTTACATATTGAAATTATTTATAATAACACGGTAAAATGTTGATAGCTTTAAAGGTATATCTCCTGTGAACTCAGTGCAAACTCTATTTTTATGTATCGCTATTTAATATATAAAATATTACTATTTAATATATAAAATATCACTATACAAAAGTACTCAATATTATATGTTTTTTCTTCTAAAAATCACAAAATAGTAGCACTTTGTACACTAATATTGACAATCATATATATACTAGCAATAATTAAAAAAAAAATCACATAACCGGCCAGCAGAGTTGATAGAAGTTGTGTTCAAATATTTCTCCAAAAACATAAAATAGTGTCACATGATTTTCAACATAATTTTTTTCACACCTAAATTGTTACGAAAGTTGTACAATAATTTGAAAGTCAACTATAAAGGCTATGGTCTTTTTTTTTTGGTAAATGTTAGTTGTTAGTAGTTACAAGTTAGTTCGTCAAGTCTCTCAAATACTCCAAGACAATCTTATATCTCCCTTAATATCTCCAAATCAACTTTATATCTCTCTTAATTCGTTCTCAAAGAAAATCGAACATAGGTCACTCACTCAAGTGAGAAGCCCAGTGGCCAAGTGAACTAGCCCACCTAGTTAAAAGACTATGGTCATTTGACATCCCACAAAAACCTAGAGAATATGTTTCCACTAATAATGACCCTTCAACTAATTAATGTTTATGAGTACTTAAGGTTGTAAGATTTGGACAAAGAATATTGAGTTTCCTTTTATTTAATTTTGTTATTGTATAATTAATTAAGTTGATGAACTTTCCAAATCAACTAAAGAAGCTTGTGGCAGGGTGCAGTGTGCAAAGGGGACATATGGTCTATGTAATTGTGTACAGTTTAGTATTATTGAGATAATTAAATGGTATTACCCATGGTATTAAATTAGGTAGACCTACTCATTTGGTCATTAACCCTAGACCAACATGAGCCCACATTTTGATTTTATAATAATACCTATCTCAACCGTGCGCTTGCTTCAACAATAATGCTTGCTTTTATCTTTTTGTCAATCCCAAGTCACAAATCACCAAATAAATAATGAATCATATAGTACAAGAGCTTTTATTTTTCTTTTTCCCTCATTGTCTATATTAGTAATAAACTTTCAAGTGCTGAAAATTTCTTCTCAGACCAAAGTTAGTGACATTTTAGATTCACAAAATAATATAATCGAATTCATTTAATGTTATCAATAGTTCAAATTATTAGATTACGTGCATTTTTTTAGTTCAATTTTTTTTAAAAAAATAATTCCATGAATATTAAATTGTTCATTTTTGGATCTCGTGATTAGAGGGGGGAGTCGAGAATTCAACTCAAAAGTAAAAAAAGAATGTTAAAGAAATAATATAAAGTTAATACCACACTTCTGAAATTTGGACTACTAGATGAGATGGAATTCTTTCGATGAATTAGTGAAATACGGAGTATATATACAAAAAAAAATGTATATATATTATGCATAGTGTGAAACTTTTTATGATAAATTTGGGTTGCAGTACATTGTAGAAGAACAACTCATACCATTTAGTAGAATAATTTATACTTTTCTCAACTGGTAATTTTTAATAAAAATAATTTATATTTTTTAATGAAATAATTTGTACTCTTTAAAATATTTTATGCATATCAGTTGTCATAAAAAGTTATATATAAATTATGTACAAACATATCAACACATAAACTTCACTAGAGGTACCATTGGGGACAAGAGTAGTACAAACAAACTAATGCTAGCATCATACTTCTTTTAATTATTATTAATTAATTATTGAGCATATAACATGCATGGTCATTTAACTTAGCCAGAATATAATGGTGACAGGACAAAGGCATGCACACGTGTAAGAGGTCATGGAATACGCATTCCGTGTCTCGTGCAATTAATGTTAAGTTTCTAATTACAGAATGTATAAACTCCGCAATGAAAACAAAGAATAGAAAGTTTATTTCCTGCGAAACCAAATAAAGGTTGGACCTTTTTACATAAAACGAAATATGATATTATTATTAACTGAACTGACAAATATATGGATGCAAGAAAAAAAATTTATGCAGAGTGTAGTGCGTTAGAAAAAGATTGTCGAGGTGATAACAAAAAACTGAGGGGAAACAATTACACACAAAAAAAAAAAAATTAAAAATCAGCCACGTGTCTCTTCCTGCAAAGTGAATATTTCTCAGTAGTATTCTTCAGTGTGGAATAATGCACCCAAATTTGCAGCACCGCAGGAATTGAAGTTCTGACGAAAAGAAGGACGTTTTCAACTGGACTGTCACCTTAAACTCTATATGCAAAGGTTGGACAAGAAGAGAGATGATAAGTGTGTGCAAAGGAATGCACGAGGACACATATTTATAGGTGAACCTCCACTCACAATCGAGGAAAAATGTGTCCACAATTAATTCTGATTGGGTTTAGTCAACTGTCAGCAAATGATTATAATCGATTAGGTTGATCTGCCGTTTTTAGCTAATTCGCACGTTTTTGTGCTGATACGTAGAGCTGTCAAAATGAACTTGGCACGTTGTGCCAGCCCGAAAAGATCAGTTTTAAGGACAAGATGAGTATCAAAATTATAGGCCCGAAAAGAACTGGACCTATTTGGCCCAGCCCGGGTTTTATGGGCTGGCCCGACCCAGTACTTTTTCTTAAAATTTCTTTAAAAAAAAATTTAAATGATACTTCTCTTATGAATCTTTTCTATGTTCTTATGAGTTATACTACTTTTATTTTGATTTTTTTTTTCGATTTTATATTCTTTTAAACACTTTCAATAAGTATTTTTTTGTCTAAATATGATTAAGGAATATGTGCATCTTTTTTGAAACTTTCTCAAAAGATATTTTTAATCAAAAAATATTATCTCAATTAATTAATTAATTAATTAGTATTATTAAAAATATAAATTACATAAGATTGACAATACTTTATCAAAATCTTGATATTGTTACTTTATTTAATTAGAAATTTCTATGTTTGTTAGTATGAATTATAATTCAAACTTATTAGAGGGATGTTGAATTAATTATTAAAAAAAATTATGAATTTGAGTTAAAAGGGATAGTTAGAAAATTATTGTTTGAATTCTCTTTGGTGAATTTGAATTTATTAAGGTTTGTTTAATTATTGTTATTTAAATATTATATAAAAATTTGAGTTTTATTTTAATTATTGACAAATTAAATAAAATTTTATGATTATTTTGAGTATTATTTGTATACAAAATTATCACTTAATAAGATAAATATAGAAATCAAATATAACTGTGATACATTAAAAAAATTTAAAAATTTAAAAAAGTCGGGCCAAAGCGGCCCGGTAGCCCGTCTTGGGAAAGGATATGGGCTTGAAAATATACCCGGTCTATTTGACAGCTATACTAATACGAGAATAGTCAGGATGAGTTAGCATGGAGTCAGCTTTAAATTCATTGAATTTGTCCATTGATGAGTCAGTACAGCGTTATCCATGAGTCAATTTCAGATTCAACGAATCTGTACAATGAAGTCAAACTTCTGTATGGACCTAACTCATTACTGAATTAATTGGGTTGGACCCTCATAACTTTTGTGCTATAAAAAATTGGATGGACATCAGGCCCAAATACATCCAAAGTCCAATTGCAAAGATCCAAGATCACGGGCGCGGCACTGCTCGCGCGCAAGTAGTAATTTTGATTATCAATCAATCAACTATAATTTATATCCTTGTTGTAATCATATTAATTCATGTATATTAATCTTCTCATTTTCCAATATGGTGTGATAATTAATTATCTCATAAGGTATTATAATATGTTAATCTTTGACTCAATTTCTCACTCATCATTAATTGATTTTGTGAATTTGAATACATTAGACTCATCTACTCCATGAGTAAGATGCATTCGTAGCAATTAATTTTTGAAAAATTAATTTTAATAAATTTATATAATTGGTTAAACAAAATAGCGTGAGATAAAGCATTTTCGCATGTAGATATGGTCCTAGTTATAGATACAGGATCACTCCTATAAGAATTTGAACATGGAGTAACCATGAATTAGTGAGATGTTTTTTTGCCATACAAAATCAAGTAACATCCGACGACTTGAAGAGTACGAAATGGCCAGGTTATTTGAACCTCGTGGACAAGAACTGATCCGTTCAAATCCATTCAAAAAAGCTAAAGTTGAAGCCTTGATTAGATAAGGATGATCAATTCAAATTGGCACGATTTTTGTAATCTCTTGACTTGAGAGTTACGAAAATCATTTCGAATAAGCATAGGATATTTTGGGTTAGACCTCATTCGAGAGGGTCGACCCATCAGACCCAAATGAATTTTCGATCCTCTAAAAATACATATTTAGGCCTCTAAAAGAATTAGTTGGACCACAAAGTTCAATTGTCAAGATTCAAGCCCAAGACCCAGACCCTAGCCTAGGCAGGCGATATAGGGTTGGGCTTGAACAGGCGGGCGCATGCGTGTGGTCCATGGGTTAGGATCCCCATGAAACTTAGTTGAATACCTTATATATGCTACTACATATATTGAGTGAAAACTTTTACTAATTTTTTTATGTGGAACAAAAGTAAAAAAATGTATATGTATCTTTTCTTTTCCCTCACTAAATCCTTTTACAAGAGATGTGATATTTCAATTCACGTATTAATTTCTCACTCACTGAAATTTAGCTTTGAGATTTAAAAATACCATGATCATCTGTTATGCGAGTAGAACGATTCGATTACAATTAATCTCCCTGAGGTTATTGTTTAATTCTCCAAAATATTTGGTCAAACAAAAATTTTTAGAACACTTCAAAACCAAGATTTTCTACAATCCTCCGCATGAATAAAAGTTGTACCTAAAATTACTCAGACAAATCATTCAACTCATTTAAGATTGTATTGCTTCTGAACAAGGTAGGCTGAAAATATGCGGGCCGCAAAAACTCCAACCCAACTCATTTAAAAGCGGGGTGAGGGCATCGGCGGGTCATCCCAATTTTTTCTTTTTTTTTAAATAAATAATTATGAAAATTCATTAAATAAATTACTAATTAATATATAACTAAGATATCACCACGAAAGCCACAAGTCGCATAAAGTAAAGTCCATCAAATATAATACAAATCTCATACGAGAGTCACAAATTTTGTAAAAATAAAATTCACAAAATAATTTAATAATTTGAAGATATAAACTTAGCACAAACCAAAGAATCTCTAAAAATTCATCATCATTACATTATTAGAATCATCTTGGCGGCATTGATTGACTACGGGGAGAGCCGGAGGACTGAGTAAAATGATGGCATTATTAACTACAGCACCGGCGGTTTGGGGCTTAGCTACTAGGTTTTTTTTTCTTTTGGTGAGAGGGAAACGATGATTTATTATTTTGTTGAAAAGGAATTAAATATATAAATAATAAAAATTTAAGAATTAATTAAAAAATATCATATATAATACATGTATTAATATATATATATATATATATACACATATATTACTCCCTCCATCACAAACCAATTTGCACACTACTTAAAAGGAAAACATCAATTTGTGTGCATACTCACAAAACTTTCCACACATTTACTCATACACCACTACTTTATTTAAAAAATACATTTTCCTTAAACCGTGTGCCATCTCAGGGGTGCAAATACCCCTGGGACGAAGGGAGTATATTAAAACTAGCGGGCTAGCCCCACCCAACCCGTGAACCGCCCAGCCTAGCCCGCAATCCAAACAGGCCGGCCCACCTAGGACCGCCTCCATACGGGCTTAAAAATACTTGGTACAACCCTCATTTATTATGACAGTGTGGACTGATCCAACGGACTCAACCTATTTTGACGGTCCAATTAATATATATATATATATATATTGAGCAGGTTCGGCCGGGCATATAATTATCATCTCAACTCCGTACCTAGATTAACATTTTATTTTTTCAAAAACCAAATCAAATTCAAAAATTATCAAAATAATATTTTCAATTAGGACAGAAATGTGACAAATTACCGTGGGTCCAGTGTAACTTTTCACACCTACCCTAGTCCAACAATTGGGGGCTCTTTTGTCTACCTTCTCAAAATTTTGGACCACAAGATATCTTTAAGATAAAAAATTTGGAAGTGCAATTCATTTAACATTAATTGTGCTAAATATTATTTGCAAGTCAGTTAACGTGCACAATGACTCAACTGTACAATCGTCTCATTTTTCTTGAGAAACGTTTAAATTTTGAAATTTGGTATTTGAGACTACATTTATTGTGTAGAGTGAATCCTTCGATCTACACTTCTCTTTATTGCTCGATGGCTAGCAATGTCCAAGTTTAAAGGAAGTTATAAACATGATTTTTTCTTAGTTAATACAAATATTTTGCCACACTTTTGTGATTGAACCTTGAAATCGAAATGAAGTTGGAAGTTCGTCGTAAGAGGCGAGAGAAAACAAGCCGAACCGGGCATAGCCTCAAGAACACATTAATTTGAAACAAAAAACTAGACTTGTTTCCAAGCTGAGTGCAATAAGAAAACAAGAGCTAAAGAAATCAATAATGGCCAAAATGGACTTAGAGCATATTAACTGGCAATCATGCAAAAGCATTTCAAGGACGACCCCCCAGCTATACAAAATCAAGATTCGGGGCCAACATAGTGCGTCGAGCAACATACGAAACCCTAATATCACTTGTAGAAACTGAAAAACGAGTTAGATCTCCGGCCAACCCCAAAATGAGATCTAACTTGGCATGAATTCGGAGGCATGTCACGTAC
This sequence comes from Prunella vulgaris, assembly GCA_026898435.1. NCBI lineage: Eukaryota > Viridiplantae > Streptophyta > Magnoliopsida > Lamiales > Lamiaceae > Prunella > Prunella vulgaris. The sequence continues at coordinate 827,279 of JAPKLY010000125.1, forward strand.
CTGAATAACTACTACGATGATGCCAAAATAAAGTAGTCGTCCTTGACAATACTATAAATCTCGATGTTTAGCTCTCACCTCTTGTGACGGAACCTCACCTTCAATAGGAATTGCATTTTAACCTGCATGTAAGGAACAAATTTACAATCCAATTGAACAGCAAAAATACACCAGCATCGAGGTCGATGCAAATTCAGGACGTTTAAACTGGGAAATTTATCAGCTTCCCCTTTTGATTGGCAATTATGCTAGCATGTAAGGATTCAGATTTTATGTTGAGAGGAATAGAAATTTTCACCCTTGGTAATCCAGTTTTATGTTTTGTCTACTCAATTGCGTCAACAGCATATCTTGAAATCAAGACATGAAAACACTCAACCAAGTTGCCCTAAAAGTATACCTAGCCATTCTCGATTACGCAAAGTCCAAGCACACAAACAAAGTCTTAAGTTTCAATTATATTATTCTAATGCATTGTATAAGAGTAAAATAGAAAAGAGAATGAATGGGTGAAGAGAAATTGATGATCTGAACAATGAATGGAGGAAAAGTGAATTGTATTGGGAGGAGTAATTTCATAAGTTTCTACATATTTTAAGTGTGGATTGAGTATGTGATGTGAAAACTGAATTTTATATCTCTAACTCAAACGAGCTAGGTTTCACAAAGTCCTAATCTCGTCTAGGTGAATCTCAAAACAAACGCAACCTAATGGTATGTTCAATATGGGTTTTAAAAAACCAAATTTGGAATTCTAAATCTAAACACGGTCCTACTTTGAGATTTAACAATCTGATTTTTTAAAACTCGATACATCCAACACTATAGTACCTATAAACTCTACGAATACTGAACCATATAAATACCATATATGAATAACACATACCATATAAATACCTATAAACCATATATGAATAACACATAACTTTATACATTCATTTGACAAAAGTTAAATCTCACCCTATTTAAGTCTCAAAACAAACACAAATCATTACAAGTCATCAGATTTTAAAATCCACTAGATTGTGAAATCCAGATTTCAAAATCTCAAAGACAAATATATCTAGTAAATATTAAATTTGTGTTTTGATTAGAGATAGGAATATAGGGTGGATGAAACTTTATGTCAAATCAAAATTAATGTTGTATTATTTTATTATTGTTAGTTAGTGGGATAGTAATTGAATGATTGTGATAGTAAATGTTACTCCCTCCGTCCCAACTCTTTTTTTCACATTTTCTATTTTGGGATGTCCCAACTCTTTTTTCCCACCTTAAAAAGGAAATAATTTACACTCACAAAAGTCAATAAAGTACACTTTTTATATTTTATTAATTAACTTCACGCTCACATAATTACTTTTTCGTAATCCGTGTGCCCAGGTCTTTAGTGAGTGTGATAGTAGATGATTTTATTATTATTTTTTTCTCATAAATTAACATAATATATATTATATGTACACATTTATAACATTAATTATATATATACACATTATTTTTAAATGTACTATATATAGCTATTTTTTAATTTTACCGTCATAAAAAAAAAAAAAAAATTTAATAAAACAATGGATTCTTCTATATTTAATATGTTTAAAAATATGGCTCATAGAAGTAGATAATATTTTTAAAATTAAATTAATATTTGATAAAATAAACATTAAATTAGAATGGAAGAGAAGTGAAAATTTAATATGAAAATGAAATATGCATACTAGATAAAAATGATAAATAACAAGTATGAGAAAAAAATTTGAATGCGATAAAAAGTATTAATGTGATTGTATTGGATTGTGGGAAAATAAGTGTGTATGGGAGAGAGATGGTTGTATTAATGTGATTGTATTAATGTATTAATGTGATTGTATTTGGATATGCACATCCGATGTGAGATGGGGTCTCATCCACATCCGGATGTGCCCATCTCAAACCAAACACGACCAACGATAATATAAAGGGTATATACTTACTTGAGCTGTATCGTAGACAATATACTCATTGTACATAAGCTCCGATGCCTTCACTTTTGATTCAACTGGTTTTCCACATGGTACAATTACGTCATCCTTCCACTTCGCATATTCCGACTCTAGAGGGACTTTCTTGCCAAGGCCTTTGGTAGAGTGCTTCCCTTTAGGAGGCTTATCCATATACTGAACAGAAGTTTAAAATATGACAAAGCTCTGTAAGAAAACACTTGCAAGAAATAAGCATCAAAAGTGTGGTGGAATATTTAATTGAACAAGTGAAACCCTCAGTCAAGGCTGGATTCTATAAAGAGAAAAGCATAAAATTAATGATTTATTTAAGTTTAAGATTATTTATTTTATTTTATTAAATCTCTAATTCTACTTTACATGAAAAGGTATATATTACGACCGATTTTCTTACATTATTGATAGTCAATGACTAAAACAAGGTACTCCTTCTGTCCCAGCTTATTTTTCATAGGGAGGACAGGGCACACAGTGTAAGAAAAAGTGGAGCATGTGAGTGTGAAGTAAAACAATAAAATAGAAAAATACAAAATTGATCAGAAAATTTACACTAATTACAAATTGGTTCTGTGCAGAAAAAAATATATATGCTTCTGTGCAGGAAAATATTATACTTCTGTACAAATATTGTGAATCAATTTGTAAATAGTGATGGCAATGGGGCGGGTTCAAACTCGGACCCGCCACGAACCCACCCCGTACGGACCGGGTAAAAACCCGTTCAAACGGGTCACGGGGCGGGTTTGGACCCATTTGACCAAAAACCCGCCGGGTTTGGGACGGGTCTTGGTATTAGGTGGACCCGCCCCGTATATATATATATATATAAATTAATTAAATATATTATATATATTATATATGTATAATTAAATATATAAAAATTAGACTATTAATTAATATATTCATTAAATTATTAGACTAAATATGTGCATAAAGTCATGAGCAAAAATTGTACAAATTAGAGTTTATTAATTTTTTTGTATTATTTTAATTTCAATGGACAATATATGTGTGATTTTAAATATTTAGATTTAATAAGTTGAAACTTGAAGTGGATTATTTTGCATATATTGTTGTTTGAATTATGCATATGCATATTGATGTTATATTTTAAAATTTATTATATTTTGTGTAAGGTATTTGATATATATGATAAAAATAAAATAAAATAAAAAATAGGCCGGGTAGGAGGGTCGGAGCGGGTAAAACCCGCCGGGTTCGTCGGACTGGGCGGGGCGGGTCCAACTCATAATTAATGCGAGGAGGGGCGGGTCTCGGGTCCTAAAAATTCTTGGCGGGGCGGGTCCTGGGACAGATCAAACCCGTCCCAGACCCGCCCCGTTGCCATCCCTATTTGTAAATATAGTCACTTTTTTTAAGAAATATATTTTATTGACTTTTGTGAGTATATATTATTTCCTTTTTAAGGTGTGAAAAAAGGGTTGGAACATCCCAAAACGGAAAGTGAGAAAATTATTTTGGGACAGAGGAAGTAATAAATTTGCATATTCTGTCAATCCAACTACTAATTGAATTATTTTAATATATCATAAAACTTGGTTGATTGTGAGAGTAGTCGTACCGGTCATGCATGTTTTGACATGCTTGATCATGGGAGTGGTTATGGAGGTCAAGCATGTTTTAAGAAAGTTAAAAAACACAAGAGTTTAATTTTGTTTTAATTGACTGAGGGATGTCTTAGGAATTTAACCAAAGGTGGCATTATTCAAAATTGAGGGTGGGTGACAAATTTTCTTTTTTAAAATAAAAAGGAAGAAAGAAAACCAAAAGCTGGCATTTTCTAATTTTCCCCTAAAATGCACCATATGTGTTTCTTTTCAGCATTGTTTAAAAATGATTTAGGCAATACAAAAAATTACTGAATATGAAAATGAATTTGATGAAGCAATAAACTGAATAGTTCAACCTAGAATTTGGATCACAAGCCTCATTTTGTATCAAAAGCATAAAATTATTCTCAGAACTTGAAAATAAATAAATCAAAACTTTTGATTTCATTAGACCAAGTCTCTGAAATATTCATCACCAAATTGTTTTTTTTTTTTTTTTTTTGGTGTGGAGGGCTGGGAGGAAGATAACATTATTCCACATGTATCTAAATAAAAAATAAAAAATTAAAGAAGCATATAGTCATTTTTTTAATTTTATGTAAAATTCCATTTTATAACTAGAAGAATTAGCAACAGAGTAGAGAAATGAATGAGTTGATGTTACCTTTGCCTTTGTGAGCTCATAAACCTCGCCTAAAGCAACTTCACTTAGAATCATCAGTCCCACTGGATTATTCCGGTCTGTAAAGCAGTACTGTGCACTTTTACTGACCAAATCCGCAAAGTAAATTCCCTTCCCAAACTACACACATCATAAAGCTTTCAAAGTGAGTAACCGGAATTTCTAATTAATATTTCAAACAAATACAAGCGAGCAGAGAATAGAACCATGTATCCCGTTGCTGGGGCTTCGGGAGGAGCAATTCTTAATCCTTGGCTAAGAATACCAACAAAGTTGGTTAATCGTGATCCTGTGTGAAACAAAATGTTATATGCACTTGTCTTGTGTCTTCTCAATATTAAAATATAGGGAAAAATATTTGTCGTGTCAATTATTCTTATCTTTGTCTAGTACTGTTGATTATCAGGAACTGAAAATAGTTCTGTAACTTTCAGTATTTTATAATTAGGTTTGGTAACCAGCTGTAGAAGGTAAAACATCCGATTGATATTGACTGTAGAGTCTGATTTGTCCATGCGGCAATCTGATTGGTCTATTGGATGTTTCACCTCTTATAGCTGGTAATCGAACCAATATGTAAAAACTTAAAAGTTATAGGACTATTTTCAACTTTCAAAAGTCTGACAGATCAGAAATCAAAATAGCGTAACTTACAAGACTAAAAAGAATTCCAAAAATCTTTTTGTACATAGATATCGTAACTTACCGTGCCAGAGAAGCATCTTGTTCTTGAGTTTTGCTCGATAAGGGGCATACTTGTCCATTTCTCCTACTCGCTCAAGAGAAAATACTTCCTCCAATTCGAGAGCCCACTCCTGATAATGATGCAAAATCGGAATTAATTGTTCTTGCAGATACAAACACACATGCATAGATTCACTTCATGCAACTACACACAATCATAGATACAAATTAAGCAAAAAGGAAATGATAATCTTTCACTAATCAACCATTTTGCAGACAACTAGGAGAGTAGATGGAAAAGGGACCCACTGTATGTGTAGGAGCATGTGTATTGTGCAGATACTTCTCAATCAGTCTATAATCTTCACTGTCATGAGAAAGAGGAGAAACATGGCATCGTAATTTTTCGTACTTCTTGTCAATAGACTCATTGTCATTGGAATCAAAACCAACAAGTTTGGAAGCTATCTCAATGTCCTGTAGTGCTTCCAGCATTTTTACCTACAGAAAAAATGTGAATAGTAGTTACATTTTGCTGAAAAATATATCATTCATTCATTCTGTAAAATGGAGCTCAGGAAAGACATAGTTAGAACAATATAGGGACAACTATGTCTGCTCCAGTCATCACTAATTTTTACATAGTTATTCCTTGAACTGAGGATTATTAAAAATAAAGCAATAAACACGAAACAGAGCAATAGAGCATAAAAAAATGCTTAATCGCCACAATCAATTATTAAAGTCAAAATTTGTTGAAGCTATACAAATCGTCTAGAATTTAAGCTTGTTTTTTTAAATGAAAATTATGTTTTCCAATGTTAGATATCCCCCTTGACCCACCCCCACCCTCAAAAAGAAAAAAAAAAACTAAGAACCTCGTAAATCTCAAACATAAATTAAACAAATAAAAGCATTTCTAAAAGGAAATTTGCTTTCAGAATTCAGGTTTTCCCCGATGTATCAACAGTAGCCACCACAAACTCATTTTTTTAAACTTCCACAAATATAGTGAAGCAATTACTAGACAAGACGCAGGGTGTTAATCAGATGTAATTTTTTTTTCCCAACGATGTTCCACAATCCACGGTCTAAAACAGCATCCTCTAAATTCGACTCGGAAAAAGAACTAAACATTTGCATGAGATGCAAAGCAGGTCCGTCCCAAAGAATATGGAGGTCTTGTGCTACTTTTTAAAATAAGGTCTCAAATGTAATAATTAAAGTTAAATAATTAGAGAAGATTAAACAATTACCAACATAAATAAAAAAAATTAGTCGTTAAACACCATGAATTTGGTGACTTTTTTGAGAAAAAATTAATTAAAATTAAATTAAGGAGGAAAGTACAAGATTTTTTGCTCAAAAATTTTAGTATTTTTTTATGTGCATTTGCAATAGTATATTTTATAATTGTTGAAAAAACATATGTTTCAATATTTGAAAAATGTAAAGTACGTATTTATAGATAAAATCTCATATCTTAACTGACTAACAAACTTTCTAATCTTTTGTGCTCTAAAATATAAGAATAATTTTATTAAGATTTATCTATATTAACTTTAAAAAAATTAAAAATTGGGTCCCTAAATTTTGGGGGCATGTGACGTGTCACTGAATGTACATGCTAAAGAACGGCCCTGATGCAAAGATACACAGAACATTAAAACCGTCTAGAGCAAATAAGCAGGATTACCATGTACCTTTGAGTTAAAGTCATTTTCATCCTTAATAACATGGGGATGAATAGACGGAATGACTGTGAAAAATCTGTTGCTAGCATCAACTATAAGACTCTCTTTCTGTGCAGGAGCAAGATCCGTGCTATTTAACAAATTCTGGATCTGCGTTAAAGCTTCAAAACCTGGAAATAAAGCATAAACATAAAAGCTAACAAATCACCACTTTGTTTCTTGATGAATGTAAAGCAAAAGTTCACAAAGGCATTCGATTAACATATGATAAAGCTAGAAAAATGCACCTTTTTGGATATTATTTTTGCTAAGTTTCCCTAGTGGCATTTCAGACAAATTGATCTCAAATTCCATCATAGCAGCCCTGCATTACTCTGATTGTTTAGGTATATCACATGATAACATAAAACATAAAATTGTCATTAGAGGAAAATTTTAAAACCTGTATGTTTCCACATTAAATAGCATCTTCATCAATTCCACCAACTGAGGCACAAGTTTGCTGCTTGTGAAATCAAGTTGTTTTTTCTTGGATGAATCTTTGACTCCATAATCCTACAAATCAGTACATTCAAAACCAAACTGATAGCACAGGGAAAAGAAATGCACTTTTGGTCCCAAGGGAATGGTCTATTTCAAAAGTGTCCTTTTTCAGCATTTTTAATCCTGTAGTTTTTTCCGACGCTTTTGGTCACAAGAGAATTGCAGTTTTCGTGCAAAAGAATGCGTAAATTGCAGCTTTGGTCCCAAGAAAATGGGTAAGATTGTAGTTTTGGTCTGAAAATTAATGGATGGGACTAAAATTGAAAAATTAAAAAGGACTACTTTTGCACATAGGTACCAGAAGTGTTTTGGATCTATTCTCTTGGGACCAAAAGTGCAACATTCCTCTTTAAAATTTGATAAAATTGCTTTACAATTAAGGGAAAAAGAATAGCATACAATATCCAACGGGTAGAATCTGCCAGGTTTCTTCTGAAAATCTTTTTTTCCTTCCCATGCCTCCCACGCATTCCCAGTCTTCTCTAGAAATAAACGCTTGAATTCTTGAATTGCATCAGATTTGGACATTTCATCCAACTTGTTTCCCCCAATTTTTTCACTTCCAACTCGGCCCCATTTCCGGAACACATAACAGTCGGAGCTTTTGTCATCTTGAATTATTTGAAGAATGTAGTAACTTCACATGGACGAGAAAAATAATTATTTCATAGAATACATACATCAATAGCAAGCCAAACATCAGCAGTGGCAGAAAGAATTGCCTTAAAGGATGAATACAATTATCTGTAGCAGAAACTAAACAATTCTAAAAAGGACCATTGAGATCACTTGTTTGCTCTCTCACAAAATAAACAATGGTTGTAAATCAAGAACATATGGGAACTTTGTGGCAAGACACCAGAGAGACGGATGTGCACCAGCTAGTAAAATTAATAATCCACCAACAAGAAATTAAACAGTATGGCAAAATTCAGTCTTCAAGAAAAAACAGTCGATCCAGTCAACATGGAGTTTATCCAGGCACAAAGAGTCATGCAGGAAATATTTGTAATTAAAAAATAATCAAACTATCATATATATATTTAGGACAGATAGGACAATGGACTCTTCAATTTTCCTTCTGCTCGATCTATAGAAAGTTCAAGCGTGCCAGGTCTAGTCAACAGATAAGTATTAGGGTCACAGTCAAATTGGGATGGCAAAACAATCCTTTTCTAATTATTGTGTTTGAGAATGCCTTTAAATTTATTTACTTACAATAGAGCTGAGGAAGAAATCTCAAAAGCAAGGACAAAAGTGGTGGATAAAATCATAAATCATCAAATGACTTAACATTTTTTAACTATCAAAGAAATAGCAGGCAAATGTCCATTAGTCCAGTTAGCAACTTACTGAGCTTTAAAAATATCACTATTTTGTCCAAACTAGCAGTGATTGCATTATTCCATTGAGATAATACAAGAATAATATACCTATTAATGCCAGTTGATAAGTCAGAAAGATTCAATGTTGTATTGTAGATACTTTTCCCATCCTCAAGAATGTGCCCAGAATCTTGTAATCCAGACTGCTCATGTACAGCACTTTGCCCCTTCACCTTAACAGTAGCCACATTATGAGTCTTTTCGATTGATTCAACACGATATGAGTCAAAAGGGAGTTTTTTCTGTCTTTTAATGCAATCCACTAAATAATCTTCCCTCACAATTGGTAACTTCATCCTCCTGCCCAGATGGAATAGTTCAGCCAGACATAAAAGAGGAAAGGGATTTCAAAATGTTTTTACACACAACATTGCAAATTTGCAAGATTACCTCGCCTTTTTTACTTCTGTAGCAGTGTTATCCAACATGCCGATTACGACTAGGCAATTGGTTTCTGTGATATTAAAACAAAGTCAAAAAAAAAAAATTTAAATTTAAGCATAAATACGACCAATTACCAATCAATTTAAGCTCACAAACTATGAACCTTTTTTTATCTTTGCATGAATTTGTCCACCAGCACCCTCAATTTTTCTCTTCCATTCCTCCTGTGGAGAAGAAAAACAACCAAAACCGTTCTAAGAAAAACTGATAATAAAACCGTCTAAAGAAAAACTGAAATTGCAAAATAGGTAAGGTCACACCATCGATTCATTAGGTACTCCAGCAATGGAAACTCTTAAATCTCCAATATTTTCCTCCTTAGAAGATGGACTAAGCCCATAAACAGGATGACCGCCTGATTTCCCAGAGGGGGTATTTGGAGGAAGCACTCGTACTGGTTTTTTCACTTTTTGTGACTTAAACCACTGTGGAATCAATTCAGTGTATAATAATCTTAACTGTCAATATAACATGAAAATAAAGTAAGCTAGTAAAAGAAATTGCTTCTTTAGCCATATTACCTTGAGAAGATATTCATTGCTCGTTTCTTCGGGTATTTTCCATTTTCCCTTACTGCGTTGAGGTTCGGGTGTAGAGTAGGAGCACTTGCTCCACTCTGATAAAAACCCACTGCATCTATACATCCCTGAGGAATAATGGAGCCATCCAGAACACATGGGACATTTTTCAAGTGCTCCAAAAAGCATTCCATCAGCACTGAAGAACTCGACATACAGGGGAATGCAAGAATATCAAAATGCATATATCATGATAGAATTACCAAAAAAAAAAATATATAGAATTTCAAATTAGATTTAGCTTAGACATTACCAGCGTTCTCGCAAGTCAAGTTCAGATCCTCTTGAATCTTGCTCATTGAGTTCAAGCATCTCTCTTAACTCCGATGTAGTTGCATGCTTTTTGAGATCATCTTTAAGGGCCCATAAAATCTTAGATTGTGTTTCCAGTTGGTTTTCAAGGACAGATGCTTTAGACTGTCCATCTTCCAAGTCTTTACTATTTCTTGAAGAAGGGGTCTTGCTTGAAGATGCGTCTCCCCCAGGTTTAGCAATTTTTGCTTTCTGGTCACTTTCGAGTATTTTTTTCCTCTTGGCATTGCCTTTAGATGTTGATTGTTCTTCATTTTCTGCTTTTGTGCCAGAAACAATAGTGTGGGTAACATAGAAAAAGAAACCAAATACTTATAATAAATCAGAAATCAGACCTTTAGATGTGGAAGTATTCTTCTTAACGAGTGACAGAAGAGTAGCACGATCAGAGTCTGAAAGACTGTCCCATCCAGAAAGTTTCTCCAGTTGGCAAGCTGATGATGTTTCCAAGTAACACTTTGCATGGTTCCAGGACAAGGATCTGGCACCTTGACCTTCAGGCTTGGTTGATATGCGAACCTAAAGCACAAAAAGAACAATATTGTCATATATACCATTTTTTTAATTAAAGTTTCAGTAAGATAAAACACAATTACAAGAAGAAAGTTGTTTACACTTTACATTCAATAAACAGAGCATGCAAGAAACATGCAAATACATGTTCTTCCAAAATAAGGCGTGCTAAATGCAGAAAAATACCATACCAATATGTAACTGATAATAGCCAATGCAGGATAATCCATACCAGTATTATCAGGATAAATTATGAAGCATAAATCTATCAAATTCTTCACTAAATAAGATCAATCCATCACATTCTACTCTGAATTATACAAAGTACCATGAGACAAAATTACATGAACTCTACATCGCCTTATGCATCTTGAGTGAAGAATTTTTTGGCCAGTCTTTAGCGATTATTGTAATCATAAACACCTTCCCAGCTTCCCTCAAGTTAGTAAGACATAACAAAATGAAAAGCCTGCTTTCCCTTAGTACATTGTCTGATATTTTACTGTCTTTAAGATAATCCAGTATCTGACTCTAGTTTCCAGATTTCTTAAATAAAAGTAAATCAAGTAGCATATCATTACCTCTTAGAGCATAAAACTAATTTAAGTATTTGTGAGTCCATGTTTTCATATAAGTTGTGAAGGTAAAGAAAACTATTCAAAAAGTAAAGTTAAACCCATTTGAACACTAATAAATAACTACAGATGCCTATCTAATGTCATAAATGGAAATTTCTTCTATATATCATTTCCGGAAGGGTAAGAAAATGACCCACCAGACTGGAAATGACTCTGAAGCAATTTGTATTTTAGCAACTAAACATGAGGGTTGCACAAAACCGTTCTTAATTCAATCTCATCCTCAGTTTATCAAGTTAGGGCCTAAATAGTAAATACACTACCTCTCCCTTCATAATTTTTTGCTTGCAGCTTCCACAATTAGCACGAGAAGTTTTTGAAACTTCAACTCCACATTCTACAACAGCTGAAGCAGAGGTGTTTGACCCCACAGCAGAGACAGCACCATCAACATACTTCCTGATCTTTTGCTGATCATCCCACCGAAGTAATTCTACCCCTTCAACATCATCAACACTGAAACCACAGAATAGTGCATGAATCAGACGATCAATAATCTACTGTTTGTCTTGCACTTGTTCCTTAAATTTGAGTTTCGATTAGAGATACTTACGATTTTATCTGATTTGCTTTCCTTAAGACACAGGTAGCATGGTTCCACATCTGGCTCCAGAAACAAACTCAAGTCAAGTGTCATAAAAACAATAAGAATTCACTTTTCACCTCTTAGAAGTAACAACAGACGTCTTTAAGAATAATCACAGAATAGTCAGTTTAAAGAATAGACGGCAGAGTATTTACAGTTCAAGAAAGTACATTAGAAACTACCCCATATTGCATGATTTCCTTAAAAATAAAACAGTAGGTATCACCATAGGTTAATAAGTAGGGCAAACTAAACAATGCAGGGGGGTAAACGGATACACCACATCTCAGAAACAACCCCCCCCCCCTCTCCCCCCACCCCACAAAGCAAATAACTTGAGACGGGAAAATGCATTAGTGATAAAGAAAACTATGAGGCAAAATGCCGAGCGCCCATCAAAAAAAAAAATTAGGGCTTTGTCAAGAAACACTAAACAATGGCTATTTTACATTAAATAAATCAAACTGGGGAAAGAGGGGGAGGTTTTACAGGCATGAAACCATCAAACTGAGTGGCCTGAACCATCTTGCCAAGCCTGAGAATCTCCTTTTCAATGGGATACTTGCAAGTCTTGCATGACGATCTTGACGACTTTGCGTACTCTGCTTTCCATGGCTTTGGAGGGTTTGCCATTTCCCCTTTTCCTACTTCCTTTTTTCGCAGAAAAACACCCTTTTCTATTTAGCTTTTCGCGAGTGGAATTTGATAGGATCAGTGACTCAGTGTGGGTGATGTTACACGTATAATATATTATATATATACGGGGGGACGTTTGGTTGGGCTGTCGAGTATCCTCAGAATAAATAAATAAATAAATAATTAAATCCGTTTAAAAAGCTTAAACCGAGAGAGAGACGACGGAGAAATGAAACACTACAGCTATCGGATCTTAGTATTTCTTTATAAACTGCCCAAATTTGAGAATAATCCTGATATTTTTCTATACATGGGCTTCAATATTAAATTTATCGTCTTTTAAGTTGCAGTTTTCTTTTGTTGGTAGACTAATTCAGCGTTATACAATATGTAGTTTTATGTAAGAATATTTAGCTTATTCAAAAGTGAACTAATTTTACATAAAATTTAATTTTTAGGATGGTAAAGTACTCACTCTGTTCCACTATAAGTTGTTCATTTTGTCATTTTCGTCTGTTCCAATGTATGTTGCTCATTTGACTTTTTACCTTTTTTGGAAAATTATTATTCACTTTTTTATTATTATTTTCAATATCTTTTACACTATTTTCATTATTTTTTACTTTTCTCCATCACATCACTTATACTATATCAATATTTTAAACTCTTCTTAATATTTGTGCCAAAAAGTAAAGAGCAATTTATAGAGGGACGGAGAGAGTATTATATAGATGAGTATGTCTCTTATGAACTGGAGTTCACACTACCTCATATTATTGTTATGTATAATCACTATAACTGTTATAAAAACATATTTAATTTTTAAAACAGTGATAGTGAATATGCATAACAATGATAGTGGATATACATACAATGATAATTGATAAACTCGAGTTCACGGTGAAGTCAAATTCATACAAGTTTTTGTCTATATAGACTATTTTCATGATATAAATCATTTTGTGATACAAAATTTGTATGAGTGTTTTGCACTTTTGGTCTCACATGACATATATTGTTTTAGAATTGGTCTCAAACATTTCACTATTGGTTTCATATGATTTTTTTCTTGAATTAAAATTGGAATTTCTTAAAATTAATTTCTTAGTTTTAATTTTTTTTTTAACATTTAGTTGTTTTTTTAACTATTTATTAAAATTTTAATTTTATAATTTGAAGATTTAGTTGATTTATTTTAATATTTTTATATTTTATTCAATATTTATATCATATGGGAGGCAAATTTTAATATTTATATCATGCGGGTCTTATTGTGCAATTAGAAAAATCAATGTGACTAAATCTGAAAATATAAATTAATAGGTTAAACACATTTAAGTATGAGTAAATTTTATGGGACTAACGCTACAAAACTTGTATTTAACGAAGCCGTTAATGTCTGGGACCAAATGTGTAAATTTTGTAATGTTTGGGACTACAAGTGCAAGAAAAAATCGTATGTGACAAATAGTGAAATTTTGGGACCAAAATTAAAACAACACATGTCCAGTGGAACCAAAAATGCAAAAAACTAAAATTTTTATTTATGATTTTATTTTTTTTACTTGTTACACAAAACCTACTCTTTTCGGATATAATTTTATGAAGCTAATAAATATTTAGAAATTATAAAATCTGTAATTCACTCATAGATATTTCATCTTACAGCTAAAATTTGAAAATTTGAGAAAATCACTCTCTTCTGATGATACCGTGAACTTTTTCTTTGATAAAAGAGGAGTTCTTAAGGTTTTTTTTTATAAATATTACTCCATCTGTCTTAAAAAAAATATTCACTTTATTCATAAACGGACCTCACAATACTCCAAAATATCTTCCGATATATTGCATTAAACCACATGCAAAGAAAGGTGCATATATTTGATGGACAAGGGGAGTATGTTTCATTTTCATTTATGAAAATATAGTGAAAGTCACATAAATTATGATTTTAAATGAAAAATGTGAGTGGCATTCACGTTTCCCACCTTGATTTCTACGTCGAGTGATGTTGGCCGACGAAGGCACGTGGGTGTGCTAGAAAATTGTGAATAGTATTTTACGTTTATAAAACAAAAACTTGTATAGAATATTCTATTGTAAAACTATTCATATCACGTTTATGCCTCCTCTACCTTTCCTTTTTTCTACGTACCAAACATCATATATATGTATCTATTTCAATTACGTACCCTTACTAATACCACCTTCTAATCAATATTATATGTAGTAAGCAATATATACAATATTCCATCATGACTTAATTAGTTTCATCTCATCACTTGATTACTCTGGCTAGGGATGTCAAGGGGCGGGGCAGGGCAGGTATCTAAGAACCCATGTCTGCCCCGCCTCCCCGCCCTGCCCCATGCCCCACTGCGGGGCAGAACATTGCGCCCCATGCCTGCCCCGTTGCGGGGCAGATCGCCCCGCCCTGCCCCATCCTGCCCCATGTTATATATAATTTATACCAAAATATAATATAATATATATTTTAGACAAATAAAAAATTATTTTAAATTAAAATTAATGCAATAAATTTATCAAAATATATTTAACAAAAATAATTTAAAAATAATTTTACATTAGAGTTACAATAAATAAATAAATAAATAATATAATTTTAAGTTTATTTAATATATTATAAATGTAAGATATTAATTTTATTTCATATATTATAAAATATTATATATTTATTTAATATATACAATGGGGCATAATGGGGCGGGGCGGGGCGGGGCAGGGCAGGGCAGGACAGTAAAAATGCAAACCCATGCCTGTCCTGCCTCATGCGCAGGGTGGGGCGGGCTGCCCCAAATGGAGCAGGTCAGAGCGGACCGGCTACGGGGCGGGTCATTTTGTCATCCCTAACTCCGGCCACTCCAATTAATTATACTATATAATATGGATGATCGTCATCTCATGAATATTCATAATTATTCAATAAATATATCAATCTAATTTAGCTAGTCTTAATTTCACTTCACAATTCTATTTTTCCAAATTAAGTTCAAGTCTGTCGTTGTTCCCATTTCCCAGTTAACGTATATATATATATATGTCTGGTTATCATTAGTTGTTGTTCTCGATTAATCTACATGTCTGTTGATAGAATTTACTAATCGGTGTTTGTTATGTGGCTATTATGCTGTATTAATTCTATCAAACAATAATCTAAGATTTTGTGTTCTTAAGGGATAAGATAGAGAAAGAAAGTGGAGAGTTTGGAGAGAGAAAGTAAAGTGTTGTTATGATTGAGTTAAATTGAATAGTACAAGAGAGGCCTTATTTATAGGTGTGCAAGTGTGAGGTAGCACCTTACGAGCCTATATGGCTTCCGGTGTTGACGAAGGTTCGCCACCCTCGCCTTGATCCCTCACAATGCACCCTTCTACAATGCTTGTCCTACTACACACATGTTCTATTTAAACATTTGTGGCCCTGACCCCACATCGGGCTAGCTCCTTCATGGTCTCGGGCGAGCTCCCCAGGCGAGCTTTTGAGTGTTAATCCTGGACGGTGCAGAGACGGATGATGGTCTGGTCTCCTCGGTCATAGGCGAGCTACCCTCCACGGGGCGAGCTCCCTTGTGAGATCCTCTCTCCTTGTTTGGTCAGCCAGTTGGCCTAGGACCCTCGGGGCTTGGGCGAGGTCCTCCCTCACCTTCGCCGAGCTTCCTTATGTTGGGTCTGGTCCCGGTTGGCGACTTGGATCCCCTGCGAGCTGGAGACAGTCCTATTGCGGGTTAGTTTGCCTTATCAACATTCGCCCCCCAGCTCACTCACATCATGATATTTCTAATGTGTGGGCGAGCTTATTTGTCTCCGTGGACGAAGGCTCGAGTGTTGGCGAACTATCTACCGACAAGGGCCGAGCTCGCAGGCGAGCTCCGTTATGGCGGTTTGCGTGCCGATGTGGGATGGGATTTGGGGCGTCGTGCACGCCCTTTGAGGCTCCAATTCCCGCGCCCATCATGGCAACATTTTCAATTTTTTGCACTTTAGTCCCCGAGCTTTTTGGAAATCACGGCTCGCCCCAACGTCTATAAATAGGCGAGGGCAAGTTCATTCCTCACTTTCGCACTTTCGATTCTTCCGAGCTTTCTTCCGGCGATCGTTTTTCTCGCATCCGACGGGTTTTCGAAGGCTTCTTAAGGTAGAATCCGAGTTTCTTTCATCTCTTCTTCTCTTTTGCAGATTTTTCTTATTTCTATCCCACATTTCTTCATGTTCCCGGAAATTTTGAACGTTTCAGGCGACTTTTCACCACTCCCAACTGCCCTCATACCGTAACCCCGACGACCGGATTTTTCGGACTGTTTTGGAACCACCCGGACCTCGCCTAAGCCATGTCGAATAAATCTTCGAGTCGGACCATGTCGAAACGTGATCCCGAGAAATGCCCCCTGACTGGAAACGAACCACTACCTCTCATCACCCCAACAACAATTGGCTCTAGTTCCGAGGCGACCTCCGTAGCTCGCCCGGGCTCCAGCGAGCTCCCTAGG
The DNA here is from genome assembly GCA_026898435.1 of Prunella vulgaris. Taxonomy (NCBI): domain Eukaryota; kingdom Viridiplantae; phylum Streptophyta; class Magnoliopsida; order Lamiales; family Lamiaceae; genus Prunella; species Prunella vulgaris. The sequence continues at coordinate 844,049 of JAPKLY010000125.1, forward strand.
AGAGTCCGACCTGATTCCGGGGAGAAGGCCACCTCCTCTGAGCAAAGCGAGGAATCTTACCTCTGCGAGCTCTGGCAAAGTCATGAGCCGACCTCCAACGAGGCCCTAGCGGAAGATGAATGGGTCGCTGAGACCTCGGCGAGAGTTACCGAGGTCAGTGAAGAGATCGTCGAGTCGGACGAACCAGGCGACGACCTCGACGACATAACTATTGAGTACCTTCGCACCATTGGTTTCCCAGAACCCCAACTCCTTGAGTACCAGATCCCCGACGAGGTCGTTCATCCTTTCGATTGGGAGGAGTACGTTGCCGAGCACATGGCGAGTACTCCCTCTCGATCTAGAGGAGGTCGCCGCATCTGATTACAAAGTCGGCGAGGTCATGAGCATTATCAACGAGTACTCCCTCTCCAACATACGCAAGAAATTCCGCATCCCACTCGATATTTTCATGTACGCCCCAGAAAAGAACGAGCGGGCTGATTCACCCCCTGAAGGATTAACCGCCATAAATATACACACCCTCGAGGCTGGGCTCACATTGCCCTTGCACCCAATCATTGGCCAGTTCCTCCTCGACAACAACTTAGCCATAACTCAGCTTACTCCGAACACGTGGAGCAACCTCCTCGCGGCCTTGTCCGTCTTTGGGTTGGAGGGCTACAAGAACCGGGTGACCTCGTCGGACCTGGGCGAGCTCTTCGTCGTGACCCGGTAAGTAAAAGACGGCAAAGGGTACTATTACTTGAAAGCTCGTCCGGGAGAGAAATTTATTGGGATATTGCCGAACAAAGTCCGTGATTGGAAGGAGCAATTCTTTTTCATAGGCGGAGATTGGCGAGCTTCGAACACGTACTCTGGGTGAGGTGGACGTATTCTTACCCCCGAGGGATATGGGAAAGCCAACAGTAGGTCGCTCATTTCGGTGTGTGTGGGTTGGATTAGATTTACTAATCTAATTCTCTTTCTTTTTGCAGCTCTGAAACGTCACAAGCCCAGCCGAGGCAAACCCGAGGTGTCGGTTGAGTTCGACCTAGTGTGGGCCATTTGTTGTCTGAGAAGAGAGAAGGATAGGGACGTCGCCCACCTGTGCAAGCACCATTGTCTCAGACTTGCCGGGCTCCACACCTTACCGCACCACCTCGCCCTTCAAGGTCCAGAGCTTCCAGGTCCTCAATCTTATAGGAGCTCACCCTCTATGGCGCGTAGCTCGCTCAGGTGCTGACTTCGCTGTTCTGATTTTCGCAGGTGGTAGCTGGGTCACTTTCCCATTTGCCGAGATCCCTGAGGCCTATCATGTATTGACTCGCCGGCTCGCGATGGCTCCTCCTTGCCCAAATCGATTGGCCCTGCCCTCAACACTCGCCCTCGAGGTGAGCAAAAAGGTCGAGCTCGCCACGAAAAAAGGCGACGCTGGGGGTTCGAGGACCCAGAAAGGAGCGACCAAGCCCCCGGTGAAAGCTCCTGCGCCTACCAAGGTAATGCAGGTCGCCAAGACCCACCGGGGCGGCGGCGGGCGAGGCTCCACTCCCGTACGAGCTCCTCACTCTACCAAGAGGGTTCCTCACCGCGGCGATGAAGGTCAAGCTCGCAAGAGAGTTCGTTCTCTCCCCCATGACGAACAAGACTCCGAGCCGGCCGAGCGGGCTGATACCAGGTCAGCCCAAGGTGGCTCGGTCTAATCGACTGCCCCTTTGGCAATTGAACCTATCCGGAGGTCGCCACCCACTCTGTCGCCCTTCGGGATCCAAATGGTGGATGACACCCTCCTCGGTTGGGATCCCGAGCGAGTCCAGTGAGTAGCTCGTCCCCCCTTGGTCACATGCCAACATTTTTCAAAAATTTTACTAATCCCAAGTTTCTCAACCTCGCAGTTATGCCTCATTCGCTTATCCCCACAGGCACGAGGTCCTGCTTTCATACGAGCGATCTCACTCCCTGACGTCCATGAGGAACCTTCCTCCAGGCCTCACCCGAAATGCAGTGAGCGAGGTCCCTCGATACTGGACGACCCCGCAGGTGGCGACTGTCGATGGGCAAAGCTTGATAGAAAATGTCTGACTCTCAATGCACTATGCTAGCGGGCTCCTTCTTGCCAATCAGAAGGTGATTGACCTGGCCACTGGACAAGAGGAAGCTTGGCAGGAGAAGAACGCGAGCCTCCTGAAGATGGCCGAGTCACTCGACCAGGCCAAAAAGTCCGTGGAGCTCGCGGAGGAGAAGGCTGCAGCCTCTTTGGCTGTCGAACGGAGCACGCTTGAGCAACTGGGCGAGCTTCAAAGAAAGTATGCCGCCGTCCATAGGAATGCCGAAGCCCAGATCAAGGCCAAGGAGGACGAGCTCGCCGAGAAGCTAACCCAGGAGGCCGGCCGACACGCGGTGACCAAAAGGGATCTGGAGCTCCAGCGCGGACTGGTTAAGAGCACCGACGAGGAGTGCTCAAAACTGAGAGAGGAGCTCTCGACTAAGATCAACGAGATCGCCGAGCTCCGCAACGATGCATCTTCGTCGGCAGATTTGGTGGCGGTGAAGGCCGATGCTTCGGACAAGGGCTTTGTCCAGTGCTATGCCGAGGTCATTTGGGCGATCTGGTGGGCGCGAGCTCACAAAGACGACGAGCTGAAGGTGGTTGTTGGCGATTTTAAAGATTGCCTGGATAGGGCGCCCTTTCCCGACGAGACCGAGCTGGATATCGGCGATCGGGTGCCCCTAGACTTTGTGCCCGCGCGCTTCAGAGTGATAAACACTGTCCCGGAGCTGAACCTCGCAGAGGAAGAGGTCGCCAATGAGGAAGGGCGAACTCCCCCCACTTTGGCCCAACTCCAGGAGGCATGTGGGGATGCGATGCTCGACACAACAGGGTTCGACACCAGCGGGCTCACGGGCAACATCACCACGTTGCCCTAACTCTCGCCCCCTGCCGACCAGGTCGCCGCTGACTCCGCCAAGATCCCCTCCGACGTCCCTACCGCCCCCGCAGCTCCAGAGACTTATGGCTTTCCATTGTTTCTATGGATCAACTTTTTATTTTCTGAAATTTTTGTAGTCGTAGTAGCTCGCCCAGAAGGAGCTCCCTTTTTGTAGTTTTTTATTCAAGCAGTTGCAGCTCGTCGGGCATGTGTAGCTCGCCCAGAAGGAGCTTTCTTGCATTTCACAGATGGTCAGCTGGTCGACCTTTGTGGCCAGCAACACTACGTATACTTAGGAATTTTTTAAGTATTTCTGACTTGAAAGTTTCTTAAGTATTTTTTGAATAGAATTCGAGCCTTTTGTTCTAACTCTATTTTCTTACGTTTTCGCGCTTTACGTTATAATTTTGGTCAACTCGCTTATATATTTTTAGGGTACTTAAATGTTCGTCTTACTCCACCTTAGGGAAGCGAATTGTTCGTTTTACGTCACTTAGGACCATGAATTGTACCTCTGATTAGTTAGTACGTATTCTTCGTCTTACGCCACTTAGGGCCGCAAATTGCTCGTCTTAAACCACTTAGGGCAGTGAGTTGTACTTTGTTTAATTCACGTTGGGCAATTGGGTTTCGTAAACCTTGCCTTAGACGTTTTCCATCTTTTTCGCGAATTTTTCTAACTTATGGCAGTAGGTGCTTGGTGATCCTTTAAGGAGGATACATTCGCTAACCTTGGGCACTTCGGCCTTTGCCATTTCAGCTTTTAGATCATAACATTCGGGACCTTGGTCCTTGCGCATTGCGAAGCTTCGAACAGTTGGAATATTTTTGCGAACCTTCGAAGGGTTGGAATATTTTCTCGAGAAAAACTTCTAACTTTATATAGCAACGTTATTTACACCGGTTGCCATCAACACTCCTGATGCGAACCTTCGGCTAGTCTATTACAAAATTTCGGTCTATTGGTAAAACTACTTTAAGTGTGCCGCACTCCAGGTGTATGGCGAGGCGTTTCCTTCAACGTCCTCGAGGTCATATGTGTTGTTTGCCCAGGCGGCGGTAACTCGGAATGGTCCTTCCCAGTTTGACCCGAACACACCTGGTGGGGCCATTAGCTTCTTCTTTAGTACTAGATCCCCAACCTTGAACCTTCGGTCACGGACTTGGGAATTGTAGTACTTTTCAGCTCTGCGTTTGTAGGTGGTATTTTTCATTTCCGACGAAGCTCTGGTTTCTTCGATCAGATCTTTTTCGACTGCTAAGGCTTCATCGTTCCTTTCTTCGTCAAACCCTACCACCTTCCAAGTCTTATTCTGGACCTCCACCGGTACTACTGCTTCAGTTCCGAAGGCTAAGGCAAAGGGCGTTTCCCCGGTGCTGGCTCGGTATGAAGTCCTGTAAGACCACAGAACCTCCGGGAGTTCGTCCGCCCAGCTTTCTTTCTTGTCGTCGAGGCGGAGCTTCAATGTGTGTTTCAAAATTTTGTTAACCGCTTCGACTTGGCGGTTCGACTGTGGATGGTATGGAGTTGAGTAGTGTTTCTTGATGTTCCATGAACAATAGAAATCTCTCAACTTTTGGTCGTCGAACTGCCTTCCATTGTCCGTGATGATCAATTGCGGAAGTCCGAACCGACAGACCAGGTTCTTCCATTTGAAGCCGATCATTCTTTCTTGAGTTATTATTGTGAGTGCTTCAGCTTCAGCCCACTTAGTGTAGTAGTCTACTGCTACGACAGCAAACTTTACACCGCCTCTACCAGGTGGAAATATGCCGATCAAGTCGATACCCCATTTTGTAAAAGGCCACGGGCTGAAGACCGACTTCAGTTGGTCGGCTGGGGAGTGGATGTTAGGTGCGAAAAGTTGACACTTTCGGCACTTCCGGGCGAAGCTGATGGCATCCTTGCGAAGAGTGGGCCAGTAATATCCCTGTCTGATCGTCTTATATGCCAAAGCTTGCCCCCCAACGTGACTTCCGCAAATTCCTTCGTGGATTTCTTCTAACACCTCGAACCATTGCTTCTTAGATAAGCATTTGATTAGGGGTAGAGAGAATCCACGTTTGTAGAGTTGGCCGTCCAGTAGCGTATATCTGGCAGCCTGTTTTACCAGTCGACTAGTTTCCCATGTGTCATCGGGGGTTGTTCCGTCCTTTAAGTATTTTTGGATTGTAGTGCACCAATCTTCACTGTCTTTGTCCTCTTCCTGCCCCCCACTCGAGGTCTGATTTACTTTGTAATCGGATGTCGAGGGGTTCTTCAGTTTGGTGATTACAACCTCCGTGACTTCGGCTTCGCCGTTACTGGTAGCTAGTCGGGCTAGGGCATCTGCTTGTGTGTTTTCTAGTCGCGGTATCTGATTGATGTAAACCTGCGTAAACATAGAGATCAGATGCGCGGCTATCTTCTGGTAGGTCATCATCTGCTGGTCTTTTGCCTCGTACTCCCCCCGGACTTGGGATATTATTAGCTGGGAATCTCCGAAAACTTGAAGATTGGTTGCCCCCACAGCTAATGATAACCTAAGTTCGGCTATCAAAGCTTTGTACTCCGCCTCATTGTTGGTTGCTCGGAAGTCGAACCGGATTGCGGAGGTGAAGACTTGTCTGTCCGGGCTGATTAGGACTATGTCGGCGCCTGCTGCCGTGCTGGTTGATGATCCATCGACGTAGAGGTGTCACGGAGCTATACGCCCCCTCGTCGGATCTTGTGGGAAAGTTAGCTCGATGATAAAGTCGGTGAGCGCTTGTCCCTTGATCGCTGTTCGGGGTGCATAGGTTATACCGTATTGGCTAACCTCTAGTGACCATTTCAGCAGACGTCCGGCGGTATCCTATCGTTGTAGTATTTGCCTCAGTGGGAATATCGTCAACACCTCCACTGGATGGTCGAAGAAGTAGGGCCTCAATTTTCTAACACTCATCACCAGTGCATAGTCTAGCTTCTCTGTTGGGGTGTACCGCAACTCAGTTTCGTGCAAGACTTGGCTTACGTAGTACACTGGTAGGTGTGTTTTCGCCTCTTCTCGGACCAGGACGGAGCTAATGGCAACCTCCGACGCAGCAAGGTAGATGTACAACTTCTCCCCAGGTATTGGCTTTGACAGGACCTGCGTGTCTGCCAGGTATGTTTTAATATCTTCGAAAGCTCGTTGGCATTCGCTTGTCCACACGAAGTGATTTTTAAGGTGTAGCTTGTTGGCTTTAGTTGCTTCCTTGTACCTTCGCGTGTTTGCCTTGATTGCCTCGAAGAATGGGCAATTTCGGTCGCCAGACCTGGAGATGAACTTGTTCAAAGCCGCCATACATCCGGTCAACCTTTGGATCTTTTGTACGGAATCGGTTACACCCATCTCGATTATGCATTGAACCTGCGTCGGATTGACCTCTATTCCACGTTGACTAACCAGGTGACCTAGGAACTTTCCTGAATGTACCCCGAAGCTAGTCTTTTTGGGGTTCAGTTTCATGTTGTAGTGGTGTAGTATGTCTAAGGTTTGTTTCAGGTGGTTAAGGTGATCCTCCTTTCTCAAACTCTTGACAACTATGTCATCCACGTACACCTCCATAGACTCGCCGATGTGTTGGTCGAACATTTTATTCACCAACCTTTGGTAGGTTGCTCCGGCATTGATAAGTCCGAATGGCATCCTTTCCCAGCAATACATGTTATTGTTGGTGTAGAACGTCGTATGTTCCTGGTCATCCGGGTGCAATGCTATCTGGTGATAGCCTGCGAATGCATCCATGAATGTCATCATTTCATGGCCAGCGGTGCTATCCACAAGCTGATCAATGTGGGGTAGTGGGAAGTTGTCCTTTGGACATGCCTTGTTCAGGTCCGTGAAGTCGATGCATAGCCTCCACGCCCCGTTGTGCTTCTTGACCAGGACGGGGTTTGTGACCCACTGTGGACATAAATCTTCCTTGATTAGTTTGTTGTCCAACAGTTTTCCCACCTCGGTGGTCAGGGCCGTGTAGTTGTCCGGTCCATACTTCCTTCGTTTTTGGCGCACGAATCTCCTTGTCGGATCTATGTTAAGTCCATGGCAAGCATGCTCCAAAGGGATCCCCGTCATATCTTCATGGGACCAGACAAACACGTCCAAGTTGGACATCAGAAACAGTTCCATCCTTGACCGGTACGGTTCAGGTAACTCAGAACCTATGAAGAGTTCCAAGTCCCTTTCCGGGTCCACCGGGAGTGCCGTCAATTCCTCCATGGGAGTGTCTTTCCTTTTCTGGCTTTTCCACCTCGGGTCGCTAATGAACTCGTCCCACTCCTCATGTGACATCTGCGCAGGTTCGTGACCTAGGCGTGGCTCGAGATCATCAGCTTGGCTTTCAACTTGGACAGGTTCCTCGATTGTCAATACCTCCGGGGGTTCGTCAGTTTGGAGAGGTCCTGTAACTTGGGGAGTTGGATCAATGTCCATTGGCACCGGTCCTTGACCTCCCGCAGGTCCCCCCTCTTGGACTCCATCAACCACTTCCATGGGCGCAGGTGGTGAACTTTGCGCAGGTCCCTGCACTTGGGCTTCTTCCATCTCCACTGGTGCCGACTGTGCCTCTTGCGCAGGTCCCGACACTTAGTCAGATTCTGACGGATCGTCTACCTCCATCATCTCAGTCTCTGTTGAGATGACGTTTAGGATGTTTGGCTCATCCGCCGGGATTTGGATTTCTTCCTCAAGGACCTGGACCTGCATCACGGTTTTCCTAGCTCGGCCATCTTTAATTTGGAGTAAGCACTCTCAGGCCTTTTTCTGGTCACCTAGGGTCAGCGGGAAGTTTCGGCACTGAGTGGAGTCGGTGGCACCCACCGAAATCATAAAGTCTGCATACTTGGCCAGGTGGACCTTCGGGTGGGACTCGTCTTCGTATGCGGACATCACCGGGAAGTGAATCTTCTTTTGGACCAGTGCTCGGAGGTGGTAGGTGCCAAAGGGGATGCCGGGAGAGTGGTGGCATCGGGCCCTCCAGATTTGGCGGCTACTTGTTGTTGTAGCATTTCGACGACCTTTTTCAACGTGGCCAGCTCATCGTCGTGGGTCACCTCCGGCGGAGGTTGCTCGAAGGTCGTGCGCCTCGGGGACATACGCCCCCGAGGTGCCTCACTCTGGAGTGACCCCTCCGTGATGGGTCGGAACTGGCGCCCGCCATGTGGGCCCAACCTATCGGTTGCGGGCCTCCTCAGTCGGTCGTGGGCGGACATGCGAGGCTGTAGGTCCGACTCTCCCCTCTAGGACGTATCTGGGGCTGCCGTCCGTTTGTTTTCCCCACCTCTCGGTCCCAGCCTGCCCTGGAGGACCTTTCTTCTCAGCGATTGGTGAGTGGCGGATGCCTCGGTGTAAGCCGAAGCTCGCCCAGCATGCGTGGCTGGCTCTTCCACCACCTTGGCCTTCCCAGCTCGCTCTCTGTGTTGGCGAGCTTGGGCCAAGCTCGCCTCCTGCTCTGTATGGAGGTCGCTGTATTGACCTCGGGTCCGGGTGCCCTGGGTCGGCCTGGTCTGCGCCCCGGCCTCAGTGGCTGGAGCTCGCCGAGGTACTAGGGCGAGCTCGTCGAGTTGCCTCTGTTGCAACCTTTCAAGGTTGCAATCGTGCGCTGGAGCTCGTCGGGGTTGTTGGCGAGGTCCCTCAGGGCGGGGTTTAAATCCTCCTGAGTCACTACAACTCGCGGAGGTCGCGGAGCAGTGTTCTTCTAAGGAGCTCGGCGCGAGGTCTCTCCTTCAACCTGGTCCTGGTCGCCCTCCTTCCACCTCCGGGTGTTCGCCGAGGTTTGCCCCTTAGGCATTTTGGGGTTTTGCAGGGGGTAGCTCGCCGAAGGTCGCCGAGGTTGCCGAGGTAGGTCGCCGGGGTTATGATCTTCCAGCTTGGGAGTGTTTGCACAGGTTTTCGTCTAGCTTTACGTGTAACGAATTGTCCAAAATCTGGTTTATTCATGTACACGTGTGCGTTTGAAAACCTTTTGGGCAGAAATTACAAATCCGGAAATCCGGGTTTTTTCCCGGAATTATGGGTTTTTTGTTTAAGGAATGAAAATATGTGTGTATCTTCAAGTGTTCTTGAGTCTTGGTCAAGAACACCTTCAAACCTTCAAATCTTCAAACAAATCTCACTATTTGCTCTCAAATTTTCTAGTTGTCACCCTTCTTCTAGCGCCAAATTGTTGATAGAATTTACTAACAGGTGTTTGTTATGTGGTTATTATGGTGTATTAATTCTACCAAACAATAATCTAAGATTTTGTGTTCTTGAGGGATAAGATAGAGAGAGAAAGTGGAGAGTTTAGAGAGAGAAAGTAAAGTGTTGTTATGATTGAGTTGAATTGAATAGTACAAGAGAGGCCTTATTTATCGGTGTGCAAGTGTGAGGTAGCACCTTACGAGCCTATATGGCTTCCGGTGTTGACGAAGGTTCTTCACCCTCGCCTTGATCCCTCACAATGCACCCTTCTACAATGCTTGTCCTACTACACACATGTTCTATTTAAACATTTGTGGCCCTGACGCCACATCGGGCGAGCTCCTTCATGGTCTCGGGCGAGCTCCCCAGGTGAGCTTTTGAGTGTTAATCCTGGACGGTGCAGAGGTGGATGATGGTCTGGTCTCCTCGGTCATAGGAGAGCTACCCTCCACGGGGCGAGCTCCCTTGTGAGATCCTCTCTCCTTGTTTGGTCGGCCGGTTGGCCTAGGACCCTCGGGGCTTGGGCGAGGTCCTCCCTCACCTTCGCCGAGCTCCCTTATATTGGGTCTGGTCCCGGTTGGCGACGTGGCTCCCCTGCGAGCTGGCGACCTACTAAGCCCTATTGCGGGTTAGTTTGCCTTATCAACAATGCCAACGTTGAGCAGCACAGGACAAGTAGAGTTCCCTAACCACCCCTCATAACTCATACATACATGCATATCACTTGTCCTTCACGCATTTTTCCATTAATTATAATAATAAAACTATTCATATTTAAAATTTTGCGGGACTAGAGATCAACTGAGGTTGAAATCTACTGATCCTAAAATTATCTACTTAAGAGCTGCATAATGCCTTCAGCAGCTGGATTACAATGAAGATCTTCAAACAACTAACTGATTCCAGAAATCAAAGCAGAATCAAATAAAGAATCAAGTCAGAATCGAAGTTGATTGAAGCAGTATTTTCATAATCGTACTGATGATCAAATCGAACAAGGCACCAGTTCACAGTTCAATTGGTCCAACAGTTACAATAACTTATATTTATTTTTTAATATTTTCTATATTGAATAAAATAAATATCCGCTTATAAAAATTAAATAAATACAATAGAGTCATAAAACTAATAACAACAAAAAATAATAGAGACAAAATAACTCAATCAAAGTAGGGTTTCTTTATTTTCTTCTTAGTTCTTCGACCGCTAGGATTTTTTTTGTGGAAAGTAAGTTTCTGAATTTTGATTTGATTAGGATTAGAAAGACAAAAACCGTGGTGAGTTAGTTAGAAATATAATTTAAGGAGCCCTAACTTAACCAAACCATGGTCGAAGTCAAGTGTTGACTCCCATTTATATTAACATCCACAATTTCTTATGGATTCAATGTGAGATCGTAACAATCAAACCCCATTAAAGCCGACCGTCCACGGATGACACACTTCGGGTGGCAACCCATAGAAGTGACGATACATATAAATCATATTACATGTTTAGGAAAAAAAATCCTTTTTGTAGAAAAATATTTAGGAAATAGTTCACGTGACCCTCAGCTATTGACCGAGATCCATGCAAGAGATAAATTATGTACAGGGTAATTAGTACTTAAATTTCGACATTTAAATCTTGGCATTTAATGCAAAGTAGAACAAAATTTTAGACCACTACTATTGTTAACTTGTACACTATAAATGAGGTCTCTAATGGCCATATAAAAAGGGTGCTTTACATATTGGTTCAAAATAATCACTATATTTACAAATTGGTTCATAAAAATTTGCACATAAGTGTTTTTTGTGTTTGCACGAAAGTGTTTTTTTTTTTTTTTTGCACATAAACCATTTTGTAATTTGTGCGAATTTGTTGAACCAATTTATACTTTTTTCTATAAAGAAATCCACAACCTTAAATCTGAGCCTTACACACCCAACAAATGCACATTTATTTCTTTGCATCTACAGTTTTCATAACTATAATTGTCCTTCGTACAATAGTTAGTTAAAAGTTCGAGAAAATATCACAAATGGTCATGTAACTTTGTTTGAGTCCAGATTTAGCCCTTTATCTTTTTAATTTCTCGATTATAGTCCTTTTGTTATCAGAAATTGTCCTTTCCGCCGGAAATTAAAAAAATTGGCCGGAATTTACACCTGTTCCAGGAGAACATATAAAAAATAGTCCTGTAACTTTGTTTGAGTCTAAATTTAGTCCTTTATCTTATTAATTTCTAGATTATAGTCATTTTGTTATAAAAAATTATATATTAATTTTAAATTAATTTTTTTTATAAAATATTGGAGATTATATAATTTTATTTAAAAAAACTTATTTTTTATTTTAAATATGAGTATTCATATTTAAATAATATTAAAATCTCCTATTATCTATTTCTGAATATACAAAATTTTATGTGGCTTAAAATAACCGTTGTCTGTTACTTCTTTATCCATCTTCTTTTTAATTCACAAATTTCTCCATATATATAATCACTCCATATTTCTAAATATTTTTATTTTTCATCTTAAAAAGATCTTTTTAATAGATAAAGAATATTAACCACCATCCATAAATCTCGGTCAACTAAATCCCACTAATTACTCATTTTAAAATTATATATATTATTAATCTCAAATTAAATTATTTATTTATTTTCAAAAAAGAAAATTTCAAATTAAATTATTTATTTTAAAAAAAAATTAATCAATATATTCCTATGAATTAAAATTTTCAAAATATTACGAAACAATGAGTAATTCCATTGACTATTAATATTTCTAAAATTAACTTACAATTAAATGTCGAGGGAACAAAAATAATTTCTAATAAAAACAAAAATAGAGAAATATTAACCATTTATGTTAATATTTACCATTGATATTAATAGTCATATATATTTAACCACGTTATAATATTTAAATATGAATAATCATTTATTTTCAAAAAAAATTAATCAACATGTTCATATGAATTGAAATTTAAAAAAATCAACATTTTCGTACGAATTAAAATTTCCAAAATTAAACTTCAAAATTTATTTGTAATAGCATTACAAGCTTAATATATATATATATATATATATATATATATATATATATATATATATATATTTATAATTATGTTTTATTATTTATTAAATAATTATTAAATACTAAATACATTTTTTAGAATAATCATATTTAAAATAAAAAATAAGTATTTTTAAATAAAATTATATAATCTTATACTCCCTCTGTCCCAGAGGAACTTGCAAGTTTTCCTTTTCGGGACGTCCCAGAGGAACTTGCAGACCCAAAAAAGGAAACCCTTTTATAAACTTCACCCTCACAATATCTACATATTTACACAAAATGTCATTACTTTTTTACTTTTTGGGCCACATTACACTCAATCCAATTAACTTTTTCACTTTTTACATAAAATTTTACCAAATTAACCCTCAAAACACTACTTTTTTTACTTTATTCTACTTTTTTCTTGTTTTGTGTGCCCTCCACCCCTTGCAAGTTGCTCCGGGACGGAGGGAGTATATTTTATAAAAAAAATTAATTTAAAATTAATATATAATTTTTTATAACAAAAGGACTATAATCGAAAAATTAAAAAGATAAAGGATTAAATCTGGACTCAAACAAAGTTACAGGACTATTTTTTATATTTTCTCCTGACAGGTGTAAATTCCGGCCAATTTTTTTAATTTCCGGCGGAAATGACCATTTTTTATAACAAAAGGACTATAATCGAGAAATTAAAAAGATAAAGGACTAAATCTGGACTCAAACAAAGTTACAGGACCATTTGTGATATTTTCTCTAAAAGTTCTCCACTACACTGATTAACTTCATTGAATGCAAAAACAATTTTGTTGTCCTAAATCATTGCCACATTAATTCTCCTATCATTATCATTAAATATTTAGGATCCTACAACAATTCTCCTATCATTATCATTAAATATTTAGGATCCTACAATAATTCTCTTATCATTATCATTAAGGCCTAACTTGGTTGGGCTTATAAGCCCATATTATGGGGTTGCATATTAAAATAATACTGCTTGGTAGATATGTGTAAATTAGTATAGATCCGACTTTAATATCGTTGACCCGGTACAAATCTTTGGCGTAATACGGTCATTTCACTATTTTCTTCTTCAAAAACTATCCGACCATTTCATCATTACAAATAATATGGCTTCTACAGTTCCTACTCTACATCCCAAAATTACCCCCAAAATGAAAAGTTGAATTTTCTTCTTCCCAATTTTTCCTCCTTCTCCCGCTCGGTAAATCAAGACAACTCTATCGCAATCGCGGGATTTGCATCTACGGGCAACCACAATGACGACTCAATGAAGCTGGACGGAGTTGCTTGTTACGGCGATGTCAATAATAAACCGATGACCTATTGATTTCAGCCTGGTAAGGTTTTTAAATTTTTTGGTGGCTAGAACCCTAGTTTTTTCTTGGATAGAATCTATCTTGTTCTTATGAATTGATTTTATGAAATGATTTTGATCGTATGTTCTTAAGAAAACATGGTTGTTGTTCATATTTTTTTCCCGACTATATTCGTATTTAGTAAAAAAAATTAGGGTTAGATGTTGTTGTTCTATCTTCCATTAATGGTGAATATGAGATGTTTCATTGAGTATGCCCACTATATGTTTGATGAAATGCCCAAATTAAATCTAGATCCCGCGTACTATCACTAGTTAATTTGCTTGGTTTTTTTTTATTGTCTACAACTGATTGTTAATACAGGCTTTGTTTTAAGCACTTTGTTGTAAGCACTTGGCGCAAAGAATCACCACACCAAAAATTTTCATTCCAACATAATGTTCCACCAGGTTTACCCTCTCTTTGTCCTACCATTTTAAAGTCTCTTTGAAAACAACATTTTGTACTTACTAACTGCATAATATTCATCATCAGAAATTGTGATTGACAAGGGAGTTTGTCATCAAAGAAATGACTTCTACTTGTGTGCTCATGCTGGCATGATTGTGAGTTTCTTTAGGCTCATTTTTCTTTATTTTAACCATATATATTAGCTTGATGATGACATACTAGAGGTTTCCAGGAATAATGCATGTAATTTACACTCTAATTACATTTCAGGACAGAAGCTCGTCATCATAATTTTCTAAAACATCGACAAGCTAAAGCTTCTCAAACAGGTAAAAAAAGAAAGGTACTGCTATTCTAATGTGGGCATTATTGTGGGCCATTATAGTGGATATTATTGTGTTTTGTCAGTAAGTAATGTGGGCATTATTGTTTGAACTTTAATGATGGCATTATTGTGTTTGTCAGTAAATAATTTTAAAAATATCATAATTGTTAGTAACTGGCAGTTTGTTAGAGTTGTGGAATATTCATTGCTTTTCATACACAAATCATTGTAGTTGTGAGCATTTTTTGGATATTAGTGTGTATCCATCTCACTTGTTATTAGTAATTGAGTTTTACAATGTTATGCATTGACTTTGCAGATAATTGTTTCTCTTAGAAGAACTTTTACTATGGTATCGTTGGCTAAGAGGAAGCTAATTTTATTTTTGCTGGTGGAACGTATACAACGAAGAAAAAAAATTATTTGTTTTATTTTAGCACATATTTTTATTACAACTATAAGATCAGTTAGACGACGTCTATCATATAGTATGATAAATAAAATTCCACGTCAAATTGAAAATTTGAATAGATTGTACCTGGAAAATGATCCTGCTTGTATCAAGAATCTAAGAATGGATCGCAATGCTTTTGCACGACTATGTTACCTATTACGGGAATTAGGTGGCTTAAGTAACCAAAAGTATTTGACAGTGGAAGAGCAAGTGTCTATGTTCCTAGGTGTTTTGGCTCATCATAAAAAGCAAAGTATTGTTCCTAGGTGTTTTCGGCAAGTTTGTCATCCGATTCCTTGAATAGGACAGCCAGCCCATCGAACAATTCCTTGCTATTCACAACCTGGGATGGCAAGGGCCTTTTCTTGGAGGATGAGGACGTTCCCTTTGTTGTTTCAACTGTAGGAGTCTGGCTTTCAACATCCATTTCGCAGCCAATATGTTCATCAACTTAGACCTCGTAATCGGTTGGTAGACTTTCAGCACAGGCAGTCTGGATGTCTTCTTGAACAAGCTCATTTACAGCATCCATAACATCTTCACATGCCTTCCCGTTAGCTCCGTCACACCCAAATACCTCAATCCAATCGTAGTAGAAAGGTCATGGTTTGTAGCGCATTCCAATGATGGTTGGATCTTTCTATTGCAAAAATATACAAACAATCATATGTATGTGACACAAGTTCCTCATAAATTAAATAATATTAAAAAGAATACCTGAACAGCTTTTGCCCAAGCAATATCGAATACATCAATGACAGTTGTGATTGTGTTAAAACCACTACCAGTTCCGCCTAAAGCAATCTGTAGGCATGTGTGATGTCTTTTCCAAATGGTTATTCTCGAGTTAATATGCGGGGTTGCGCGAATATCGGTTGCAGGTATTTTTTCACGCATCATATGTTCTAGCTTTTGTAGGTAGCCCGGTCTAAAACCATTCTCTGACTTCCAATGACCATTTGCTACGAGTTCCTTCATACATTCCATTAGTATTTGTTCTTCTTGTGGGTTCCATGTCCTCCTCGTTGAGGCTGTCTTCTTTCCTTTCTTATGGACGACACTGCTACCACCCCCTTCCATTACTACAAAAAGAAAAAGTTTGCAGTGAGTCAACAAGAAAAAAATGCCAAGAAATTATAATTTACTAAATATTTTCAACTTGTAAGAGTCTATACATCACTAAAATCAAAATAACAATTGACTTATATGACTAAGATATTTCTCCATATTGACTGATGAAACATACAAAAGGTGGACAATGACCTTCATTTAAAACATCATACAAATACAGCAGAGAAATGAGTTTATATTGCAGAATGAGTAAAAATTAGGCAACAAAAAATGTCCAGGTTTGAGTGAAAATGAAGGTCGATACTCAAATGCCCAAGTTTCGAAATCAGAAATACATAACCATACATCCTATATATATCAAATCTGAACTAATAATTACACCACAAGGCCCTTGATTTTTCGAAAACCTTGATGGATGTAAAATACTCAACGGAGAAATCGGAATCAAAGGAACCACAACCATACAACCTATATAAATCAAAATTTGAACTAAAAATTATAGCCAACAGCAGAATACCTGATTGAACGAGAAAGAATGAGCGATCGAGTTGATGTATTTGAAAACCTAGATTATTGTTTGAGTGAAACCTTCCGTAAAATCTCACAACCACACAAAACCCTAAATCTAAAATTTGAACCCAAACTCGAAAACTTACCTGGTTGCGCGAAGGTAGCATCATCGTTTTCAATTTTGCGAAACCTAAGCCCTACTCTCTCTGGATCCGACGAAATGAGATGTGAGAAAGGAAATGTTTATTAATTATGTATAAGGGTATTTCTGTCTTTTTGCACTATTTGAAATACAAAATTATACAGCCTATCAAGTCATTTATAAAAATTGTACAACATATTTTACCCTCTACCAAGCAGCAAACATAAAATAATACTAGAGCTTCTATGTAGTCTACCAAGCAAATTATTACATCAAATCAGTATTATACCACCACCCATATAAAAATCCCTCTTATTTTACTAACCCCTACCAAGTTAGGCCTAAATATTTAGGATCCTACAATAGTCATGCTCAATGAATTGAGTCTACAAATTTGTGTTACTTTATGTTGATATTATTTTTTCCATAATAGTAGTATTATATCCCCATCATCTTTCAAAGTAAAAAAAGAGACCCAAATTTCACCACTTTTTATGCCAACAACAAATCTATAATATTAAATGTCAATTATAGCATGCTCAACGTTTTTAAAGAAAGCCGTTAAGAAAACAATGTTTTAAGAGGGAGAGATACACAACATGAAGATCACATCAAATTAAGAATAAAGAATGTGGTTTCATCTCCTTCAACTGACAGCACCCCAAATAAGCTTGTGAGTTGGTCTGAGGGAACGGATTCAATTAGCACTGATAAAAGGTAAGTTCAGCTGCTGAACACTGCACAAGTCACTTGTGGGACGCAAAATTGTTGCAAAATCAAGAATCCAACTTAATGTGAAGCTTGTTGCACCTGCGGTGTCTGCATGAAAAGGTACTGCAGAATCACAGAACAAGTATATCAATACATACGCACAATTAAAAGATCCGATTTTCTTTCGTTGTCACTTTACCTCAAAGGATTTTCCTGATCTCTCAAATTCAAGCATGCTCAGAGCAACTTCACAGCTCTGCGACACTATGGGCTCAGGGTCCTTGGCAAATTCTTCAAGCAGAGCAACACATTGAGCATCTGCAAGATTTAAGAATAATGCGAGGGAGGATTAATGTAAAATGAGTTCTTATGAGAAATACACCCTCCGTTCCAATTTAACTATCTTTTTTCAGTTTTTCACATGGATCAAGAAAGTCATTTGATATCTATAGTTATTTGTATAAAATGACTAATACACCCTTTTACAGATTATTGAATAATTTGTGGTTATTTATCACAAAAATTAAGAAAAGCGCAAAGTTGGAAAAAAATATTTTCTTTCTTGGAAACCAAAAGCAACAGAATTTTTGAAACATTGTCTTTTTCCTCTTTAAATGACAGTTAAATTGGAATTGATGGAGTAAAATTTTACTCATGCCCTCAGAAAATGTCCGGCTGACTTCATTAGAAGATAACAGAAGACAAGTTTGCTGATAATTCATGAACCAATCCGACTTCTTTTTACATGCCAGGTTAAAATGGAGAGAAGTTGTACCTGCAATCGAACCAAGAGCTTCAGCTGCTTCATGTCTTACCATAGGATGTTGGTTCACATCTCTAAGAACCTGGGAAAGTGCATCTGAAGCTTTCTTGTTCTGTAGTTGGCCCAATACATAGGCAACCTATTTCAGTAAGTTGCATAACCATTAATCTTGCTTGTTCATAATCATTTACAAGATCAAAGGTCTACGACGTGAACAACATAGATAAATAACAGATGCAATCAGAATTTCAATTGAATATGTCATAACATTAAAGGTTCCAATCGGGGTAAATATCATTTTTGACCCAAAGTTTGTCTTCTCCGCTTTTAATACCCCATCTTTGGGCACTCTTCAAATTGGTCACTGAAATTTATTTTTCATCTCAAAATTGGTCCTGCCTTCTGTTGACACATCATTGCCTAATGGAATCAACTATTCAGGGGGTGAAAATATAATTAATACTCCCTCCGTTCCAAGATTACTTTCACACTTTCTTTTTTTGGACGTTCAAACCTTACTTTCACTTTTAAAAAAAAAAGACAACTCACACTCACAAAAGCCAACAAAGTATTTTTTTTTTCAACTCTCTCACACCACATCTTATTTCTTAATATGTGTGTCATTTCACATATAAAAATTATTTTGGGACGGAGAGAGTAATAAATTTGTACTTAAATGTTTTTTTTTTAATTCCAAATCCATTTCTACTATCGATGTTCATTTTCATATTTTTTCGTCTCACCATTTTTGTTCACAATTTCCAGTGAATATAGCATTGTTTCACTTTCAACACCATAAACAAAACTCTCATACTTATTTGACACTTTTGTTACTCCTCCCCTTCGATTTAAGTTTTCCTCTCTTAATTTTTTTCTTTGTTTCCCCTACATCAAGTCCTCTTTTCATCCTTAAATCCGCACAAGATGGACCTTGTTTCTTAAAGGAAGAAATACACTTTTCCTTCAAAGAAGACCTCACATCTGGAAATTTTGCTAAGAAATTGAAATTGTAAAGTCATGGGATTCAAGGAAGAAGAAACAGAGGGGGTGGTGGTTACCAGTTTGACGAATTCAAGTTCTTTGATATTCCACTGGATTTGGGCTGTTTCTACATATTTTTGCAATTTCAGAGTGGAAACTATACTTAATCATCAACTTCCAAGTTCCTCAATCATCACAGCACCGCCATATAGCACCACCACCGCCACACAATCTCCAGCAAAGCTTCCACCATATCGCCACCCTGTTTCTCAAAAAGTTGACATGGTAAGCCCCTTCTCCCATACAGTAGTCCAAAAAAAAATCCGACCACCGCCGCCACCCCTAATCTGTCCTCTTTCCGGAAGACAACAAAATTAACATTCCGTCATCTTCTCTCACCCCCACTTCAAAAAAACACAAAAGATAGGCT
The DNA here is from genome assembly GCA_026898435.1 of Prunella vulgaris. NCBI lineage: Eukaryota > Viridiplantae > Streptophyta > Magnoliopsida > Lamiales > Lamiaceae > Prunella > Prunella vulgaris. Next base: position 863,376 of record JAPKLY010000125.1, read on the forward strand.
CATTTTTAGCTCCCCTACACGATCATCATCTACAAACTCAGACATTATTGAAGCCCTAACCTTAACCTTCCCCTCTCCCAAAATTTCAACACATGATCATGAAAACGAAAGTTTTTATTTCGAACAGAAAAACCTTAATTTCGAACCAGGCATCAGTGAATTTGAAATTTGGAACTTAGTATATGCGTGGGGTGGAGTTGAAATTTATTAATTTTACATAATTTTAAAAATTATATTTTAACCCTAAAATCGTCGGCACCGTTGGTCAATGACTGGTCAACAAACAGCAGGACGTCGTGACCAATTAAGAGATGAAAATAAACTTCAATGACCAATTTTGAGAGTGCCCAAATGGAGTACCAAAAGCCAAAAAAAGTCAAACTTTGGGTACCAAAAAAAATATTTACCCTTTCCAATCGTAATAACTTTTTTTCCATAAATTGCATATAACCAGAGCCATCATTCTCCCTAATAAAGACTGTCATCTGATATACATTTTTATCCAGCTAACATGGCCTTCTTTCATAGTTTTTAAAGGCGAGAGGCGCCAAGGGGATGGTAGCGCCCGAGGTGCCTGAGGCGCGCCCGACATACTTTTGGCAAAAAAAATCATATATGATCCATATACAAAGTCTACAACATAATACTACCAAAAACTCAATAAATAAATATTATAACATAAGGTAAACATAAAAATAACACAAAAAAGTGAAGATAGACTTCACGAGTTCATTCTTCACAAAAAAAAAAAAAGAAAACCATGAAATTAACACCACTAATTTAATTTTTAACTTAGTGGAGGCGGCGGCTGGCCCAGCGGAGACAGCTGGAGTGGCGGTGGTTTGAAGGTGATGGCCGGCGCTCAGAGATGTGAGAGAGGAGGAGGGCAGCGTATGTTTGAGTTGAAAATCCTAGATCTAGGGTTTTTATTTTTAATCATCTATTTTCTATTTTAAATATTTATTTTAATTTTAAAGTATTACTGCTTAAAAAAGTGTCAATGCTGTAGAATACATATAAATGAACTAAAAGTGTTAAAGAGTATATAATATTCTAACCATAGAACATAAATCAAAAGGCACGCTCGAGGCGCGCCTTTTATCGCCTCAAAAAGGCACCAAAGGCGCTCGCCAGAGTGATAGCACCTCAAGTTTCATAAAAAAGGCGCTAAGCCTATAGCCTCTCGCCTTTAGTGCCCGAGGTTCGCCTTTCAAAACTATGCCTTTTTAGCACTTTTCTTTTAGCTTTTTCCTGATTTAGTATAAACAATGATGATATCTCGTGGAATATCAATTCCATCTATCACCAGATTCCATAAGTCTTCACTCAAAAATAGCATCTTCATCTATATTCTCCAAAGTTTTCAACAGCAGGGTAAGAGAATACTTCTCTGCTCACTTACTTGTGGAAGTCATGATTTATTAGAACTGAATTGAAGAGTTTTTAAGTTGCCAAGCGGAGGCATTCTAGTAAAGTGAGGCACACTTTAGTTTAACAAAGCTTCAACAGCTATAGTATTCATTATCTCTTTGATACAATTCCTCTGCTAAAAAATTGAAGACTCCGATAACTAAGAAACTGTTATAGAGTCAATCCATCCCATATATACTAACAGGTTGTTGGTTTCAGCAAATCATTTAAAGAGTTTAAACATAAGAAACAAAATTTACATAAGCAAAATGTACTGGCATGAAAATGTCTTGCCAAAACACACTTGCCCATTAATCGATTAGATTTTGCTTATCAACCAATCTCAAACTACCGTCTTAGTTATCTTGAGAAAATCTACAAAAAACGTTTAACAATCAATACTTCTGCTGACATTGAAGCATCCACTAAGGCTGTTCACGGTTCGGGTACCCCTACCCAACTAAAACAAGATTTGGTTTTGGTTTCTATTTGAATTAATGAAACTGATAATTAAATTAATTTTTAGAAAATGGTATTCGCTAAACGAATGAACCAAACACCAAATCATTATTTTGTATATGCATGCAAATATTTTTAAATGCACTTCATAACCAATTTACTTCTTAGTGTATCTACACACAAAAGTATAATGTGATTATATACTCCCTCCCTCCTGTAAAACTATGCACTTGGTGCTGGGCACAAGTATTAAGAAAAAGTAGATAAAACAAGGGTATTTTGAGTGTATTGTTGGATCCACTTATGAATAAAATAATTGTACGTGAGTGATAATAAAGTGATGGTTTCCATAAAAGGAATGTGCATGCTTCTGGTGGATAGACGAATAAGGAAGTGTGCATACTTTTAGTAGACGAAGGGAGTATTTTTTAGTTAACTTGTTGGCAATTTCTTTTTCCCTTAAGCTCACCAAATAACATAAACCGAAAAATGTGAAAGTTCTAGTTTAACAGAACTGTAAAATCCAGTTTGATTCTTAGTTTAACCAAATGCCATAGCACCACCCAAAACTCAGTATCAAGATCTCCATCAGCCACAAATATTGAGTTGGTCAATCTAAGCTTTTAATGTGATCACCACCCAAAACTCAGTATCAAGATCTCCATCAGCCACAAATATTGAGTTGGTCAATCTAAGCTTTTAATGTGATCTCCTGTCACTTATCATCACCTATTATGTTCTGTTCTTAAAACAAAAATAATAACACTTAGCCACCCAAAATACTTACGTAAAAAGTTCTGCAAAGGGCAAGTCTGAAATGAAGGATGATAGACTTGATTGCAAACACAAAAAGGAAAAAGAAAAAAGAGATAAGAAAAAGTGAGCAATTTTCAAAAGGTAAATGAGAAAAAAGAAGAGAAGAAAAAAGAGAGAGATGAAAACAATACTCCCTTTTGTTGGAAATCTCCATTCTATGTACTGAAAGAACAAATACCCAAAAGAAATTGGGCATTGTAATGCAGAACGGAAGGCTCTAGAAACTGCAAAAAATTTATATGCAAATAAATACCCAAAACAAATTGGGCATTGTAATGCAGAACGAAGGATCAAGAAACTGCAAGAAAAGTTATATGCAAATATATGCCGCGGGATGGAAGAACCAAAACAGCCTCTTGGTCAGCCTACTTAAGACTCTTTTCCATAAGATTACTTTAAATTACTTAGTGAACAATTTGAATTCTTTCAAAAATCAATTATAATTCATCTGACTAAGAGCATTGGCAGGCAAGAGGAATGACAAACAGATATAAAATATTCTCATAAACATGAACCAGAAAACTAGAACAGACCTCATGTCTTAGAAGAGCACTATTGGCACCTAAGGACTCAATAATAGCAGAGATAGCTTCCTCTTCCCCAATGTTTCTAAGAGCAAAAAGAGCAGCATAGCGCTCGTACATGCTCTTATCTTCACTTAATAGGATTTCCCTGAAAAAGTTAGAAGTAGGTTAATCGGCAATGGGAAAGCAAGTGACAGCAGATATTTTTGATTGCATCACAAAAAATTGAGAACCTGAGTTCTTTTACTGAAGTACAAGATGCAGGTGTAGCAGGGTCAACTGACAAGAATGGAGATGTTTTGGTGACAGATATATTCTTCAGTTCCTTGATACGACTCAGGGCTAGTTCACAGGTTTCTCTAACTTCCTGAGCTGGATCTGAAGTCAAACTATTCTTAAGAAGTGAAACATTACACTCTAAACCAATTGCACCAAGCGCTTCCGCAGCCTATTGATTCAGAAATTTAAAATAAAATTAAAGCTTAACAACAAAAACGAATAAAATTCAATCTTGTTCGTGTTTCTATTTGGTTTTGGTGATTTTAGTCCCATGCGAATCAAACTTCTGAATAAAGTCTCATAACTTTTAAAATGGTGTAATTTTATAGTCCTATATTGACAATTTCTTTTTTTAAGGATGATAAATAATTTGTGATTTTTTAAAATTGAAATTAATATATTGGGGTCTCATAATGCTACACAAGCAACATCAAGTCATTAGTAATTGTTAAATGGATTTTGGCAGCTCACATGAGCGCCATTTGCAAAATTCTGCAAGCTTGTCAATATAGGAAAAAAATTGTATCATTTTAAAAGTCATGAGATATAATTGAGAAAATTAATTCGTACATGGCTAAACTCGCAAATACACAATATGCACGAGACCACTTTTACATTTTACTCCAATAAAAACCAACTTGCTTGATGTACTGATATATAAACATAGAGTAAGAGCAGACACCTCATGGCGTACAATCGGGTGCAATGATAAATCATTTAGAACTGTTTCTAAAGCAGGGATAGCTTCTGCATCTTGCATCTGACCCAATGCGAATGCTGCCTCATGTGCAAGCAGGTTCGAAGTATCCCTGGTTGCTGGAGTAGAAAAGAGTGCATCATATTACATTATGCAGCTGTCTTTTAAAAACCCCCTCCATGGTTGACCACTAAAGAGGGGGAAAATGGTACTAGCATTGAAATCAAATTGCATGCAGAACTTTAAAGAAAGTATCAATAAATCAGAACACATGCCAACCTTATGTTACATCATTAATTTTACAAAGGATTATAAAACACAACTGTACAGTAGTACATTACTATATTCAGATGGGTGTTAAACACTTTTTCTATTTCAGCTTGAATCAAGATTGTAGAACCTTTCATATTAAGGGAGAAACTTCTCTAATAAGGCAACTTCATATTGGAACATAAGATACACCAACTATTCATATCTCAATCTACAGATTTAAAAAAAACCCAAATCTGAAAATTACCCAAGAACAAACACAGTAGAAACAAAAAAAACAACAAATTTCTACTCAAAGTAAGTAGTCAGAAAATACATCAGTAGATGAGACATGTAACATGCCTTGGATAAGCGCGTTACGAGGCGCAGCTCCACGGAGGTTGCGGAGAGAAAATAGAACTCTGAATCTCTCAGAGATGTGTTGAGTTTGATCGAGCAATCTGTCGCACAAAAATCTTTCCGTTTCCGGTGATACTTGAAATGAAGTTTCGGAATCCATGGCGGATTCAATTACAGATGCTGTCTCTACCTCTTCCAACTTCCAGCAGGGTTTAAAGCGAAGAAGTTAATTAGGTAGCGTGATTTTGCCGCGCCCGACTCCCTGATTTACGATTCGAGGGGGAGGATGATTTAGGGTCTGGGCTGGGCGGGTATGCAAAAGGAAGTAAGTACTCCCTCGGTCCCATCCCCCAGGAATTTCGCAAAATATTGATTTATATGTATACTCAAATACCTATAAACATATTTATTCATATATCATTATCTTATATATAAAATATATATATATATATATTTTTTAAATGTACCATGTTATTGGGTGCAAATTCTTAGCAGACGAAAAGAATAAAAAAATAAATTATACTAAAAGTTATTTTTAATTTTAATAAATATATTATTTAATATATTAATCATGTTAAAATTAAGGGGGGTGTATTGGATTAGGATTTTAAAAGACTTTTTTAGCTGGAAAAAATCCTGCAGATTTTAAAGATTTTGTAGGATTTTGATGACTTTTAAGATTTTGTAGGATTTTGTAAGACTTTTAAAATAAGGATTTTAATGGATTCTATAGGACTTTGTAGACTTTGCAGAATTTTATGGATTTGTGACATACAATAAAAATTCAAAATTTTTCATACCTTCAAATTAAAAAAAAAAAAAAGTTAAAGACAAAAAAATCATAATATCATGTCCTTTTAAATAGCATTACTCCACATATTCATAGCTATACTAGTCCTCAAAGCATTAGCGTCATGTCGTTCTTGCTCTTGAGTTTGAATGATAGGCTCAAAATCACGGTCTTCATTAACTGGTAATGTTGAAGATGAAGGTTCGTCCACCGATTCAATTGAAAATTCATCAGAATGACATTCTTTGCTAATAAAGTTATGTAGAGCTGCACATGCTAATATTATCAATATAAAAAAGTATCGAAATTGAAAAATCAAAGCAACCAAAGTAAAATATAACAAAACTCAAATACCGTAAAAAAATATTATCAATATAAAAATATTACCTAATGACATATGTAATATATAATATTAGTATTATAATAATACTATATAAAAATAAAGATTTATCTTGTATATAAGTTAGGATGAACAATATCGTTTTTAATACTATTTAATGATTAATTATTAACTATTTTTATTTATTCTAGTATATATGTATATATAATATTATATTACTCTTCGTCACTGTAATTATTTTATCGTTGATGTTATAAATGTAGAGATGAAATTATAAGGTTAAAACTATTTTAGGTCTTAAAAATAAATAATTATATATAAATCAATTTGGGGATAAATAAAGTCACTAATTAAAAAAGTCCACCGAAATCCTAGAGGTTTTGATGGGATTGTTGGTATTTATAAAATACACTAAATAATCCATCAAAATCCATCAAACCCAACAATCATTTAAAATCCTTATATTTTTTAATACCAGTGGATTGTTTTTAAGTCTTTTAAAATCCTGATTGAATACCAGTGGATTGTTTTTAAGTCTTTTAAAATCCTGATTGAATACCAATGGATTATTTTTAAATCCTTTAAAATCCTGATTGAATACCAACAGACTTTTTTATAAGAAAAAAATCCTTTAAAATCCCACGAAATCTTAAACGAATACACCCCCCTAAATAGATAATTAAAAAGAATGTACAATAACTCGTTGTTAAATAAAAATCAAGTAATATCAAAAGTCCATACAATATTTCATCAAATTAAAATTATATGTGCTATTACCCAATTAATTTTTTTGTTAATAAAATATTAAAAAAATTATATTAAATTTGTATGACATATAATTTTTTTATTTATTAATTATTTATAAAAAATATAAAATAACATTTTAAAAGTAATACTTTTACCAATTGTTTTAGTATCTTTATCATTGTTGTTGTTCTTTTTCTTATTACTAGTCGGTATGCACGTGCTACGCACGTTGTTCGCAATTGTTTTCTTTAATTGTTGTTTTTTTGGAATTTTTAAAAAAAAATTATTTATAAAATATCTGTGTAAGTTTGAATTTTTCAATTTGAAATTATTTTGTTAATTTGGATTCATGTATATCTCCTTATATTCATGCAAAATTAAATTATTATTATACATTCATGTACCTCTTTTTTTGCTATTTACAATTGTTTTTTTACTATATATTTTATATATATATATATAATTATTTTCGTTCATTAGTAGTATACAATGAAAATTTATAAATTTCATTTAAAAAAAATTGATTTGCAAGGATTAAAATATTGGACCACAAGTTCTTTAATAACAAAAAATTTTATTTATTTGTATTGGAACTTCTTTATATACAATATTTTTTGTTTGATCAATATTATTTGATTTGATCAACATTTTGGTATCTTGTATGGATATTTCTCTTTAAAGTGCAACATATAGTTGTCCGTGTGAGAAGACATGCTCTGGTACGTACACTCCAACCTTTTGTAGTGTTTGTCCTTGAGCTTTATTTATCATCATCGCAAAACAAATTCGAATCGAAAATTGTTTACGGATGAACTTGAAAGGATATCCCTCGTCATTTGCTGGGCTTAAAGGAATTCGTGGGATAAATACTTGATTTCCTATTAACTGGCCGATTGATATTTCGGCGTGGATCAAGTGTTTGGTGAATCCTCTACAAATCAGACGGGTTCCATTGCAAAGTCTATTTGCTGGATCTAAATTTCTCATGAGCATGATTGGGCATTTTTTTTAGGTAGCAAACGATGCGGTGGAATTCCATTTGGGAGTAACATGTAATAAACATAATTGTTGAAAAATTGTGTATTAATTTACTCTAGTTGTTTTGTTTAACTGAAGCTACATAAATGCAAACTTAATGGATGCATGTGGTGCTTCAGCACAAAGACTGCAATGTGACGATCAAAATGAGCAAATGGTACTCCAGGGATTCAAATATAACCCAAATTGTTGTTGCTAAATCGAGTATTGAATCGGAGATTTTCTTGTTCATCCATAAGAATAAGTAGCTACAAAAGTTATTTAAAGTTGTGTAGTTAATTATATACTAAACTAACATTAATTTTGCAATACCATTTAATCTCAAGAATTAAGCATGTCAAAAATATAAATTTCTTATTGTTGCTGGCTAAATGGTTAACACAAGCTACATTTAGTTCAATTTTCTTTCCAAAGATTTTGACCTCCATTTGTTTGCAATAAAAGTTGACTGTTAAGCAACTTCGTGTGAAAAAAAAAAGCAACAACACTAATTTTGAAAGAGCACGACATATTTTATTTAATAGAAATTTATTGAAAGCTCTACAACAAAAACTTTCTGTTAATCACCTACTCGTGTAAGGCACGATGAGAATAGAAACACCATAATCTATTAAACATATCTCTAAAGTAAATTACACCAAAATATTGCAGCAATTAATCTAGAGCTAATTTTAACAGAATAGAATATATTTATATCTAATAAATGTTATTTGTAAGCTCTATGAAGTGAACAATCCAGAGTACGTGCAACTGCATCATGCACTAATAATCATTTTCACATGTTAAATAATTAATATGCTTGCCTACATGCATAAGCATGCTATATGTACCTACCTACATCTTCTCATCTTCAACTCTCATTATTTTATTGGTAAAATTAAACCACTACTTACTTTACCTCTCAATGGAATCCTGAAGCACCTTTCCAGTCCAGGAGATGAGCACCTGTCCATATCACTCATATTTTCCCACCACAACACATAACAATCATCAACTGCAAATTCTTAACAATAAATTAACATGAGTCTGTTCATTCCTAACAATGTGATGGGTACGCTGATCCAAGAGATATTCCTAAGACCACATGAAAATAAAGAATTTCATGCAAGCTTATATTTTATATAAGCACGCACTCAACACAAGATCAATTGCAACCTCTGGACAGCGAGAACTGCGATTATATCCAGCATATCATTTTTTGGAAAAGAAAGTGTGGTTGAGATTTAAATCAAACTATAATCTCATAATATTAAATATAGTCAATATTGATGAATACCAAATGATAACATCATCTATTTAAAATTATTGAGGCAAGCGACCTAATTTAAACAGAGGAAAATCCCAAAATATTGCCTTCCCTGGTAAAAAATTTTGGGGACTCGCAGGTACAATCTACTCTGCCAGGGTTATAATAATAGTTTTGCTCATGCAATCATGCATAAAGTAGACGATTCTCTATTTTCGACAACTCAACAACAATCAGCCAAGACCCTGTATCCAAGTATTGCCATTATGTTGGACAACTATATTTAAAAAAAAAAAAAAAAAGCATATCGTGTGCTAATTCTATTTTTAACTTCCTGAACCTTTTTCCAGGATTCGACTAAAAGAGTTGTAATTCAGTAAGTATGAGATTGAGGATTGCTCATCACACCTACATGAAGTTTTCAACTATTCTATAACTAAGGCATCATTCGCCTCCATAAGCTCTTTCGAAACTACAATTTTAACAACAGATAACACATATCATCAAAATCTAAACTCTTCACCAATTAGTTCACACAAACAAATGTTCAGCACGTGTGAGACTGCTCAAATGATAATAATGCTTATATATTTAATCGAGTTGCCACAAATAAGGCTCACTACTAACGAATTTTTAGTAAAAGCAAGTATTTCCACACACAATTTACCAGAAAAATTGTAAAATGCATCAACAAATTCTGAACCCACTTAATGATAAGCTAACAACTATACATGTCATCTGAAAAAAATAATTGTAAGCCAATCAAAGGTCAATACTGAAATACATTATACATTATACAAATACGAATTTGATAACAGTGAATTGCACTGAACCCTAAACCCTTTCATGTACGGTGGCAAAGTTTAAGGCGCCGATTTCTAGTACTTTGGCTCAAGGGAATTTTGGCAGATCCTTTTCCCCATAGTAAACCAAAAATCCAAGGTGCTCAAATTATCCATGGATAAGACCTGCAGAAATGGAAAATTTATCACTTCATTAAAAAATTACAGAAGATTTATTTCAAAGTTCAAATCAGAATATCAACTGTAACAATATAATATGAAAATTAACACCAAATAGAACAATATAATTTGAACCAGAATAAACTCAAAAAAATAAATCACATAATAGATTCATCATCTTCCCCTTTCACATAAAGATTGGAGTTGTATACTATTAATAAAAACTAAATTTTACCACTAAATCAGTAAGTTTGATTTCAACAGATGTGGCGTAATAATATCAACACAATCGACGCAATGAAAAGAAAAAGATGAGGTAAATTGAGGAAATCAGAAGATTCAAAATTTCAATCCCATGACCAAGGAAACAATTTCGAAAAGGAAAAACCCAAGAGCATATGGAAGATAAGCCAGCATAATCATCAATTAGAGAAGTGCTCAAGTTCCTCAAAATGTACTATTGTCTAGCTAATTAGTCCCTTAGCAAGTATTCATTGCACATAAGTGCCTCAACAACGAACTTTCTGCTTATCTTTGAGCTCTGAGTTTTTGCAGACATTAGAATGAATTACAACGTCTTCTTTTAGAATAAAGCATAGGGATCTACCAGTCTATGTGATCAAGTATGAGCAACCTAGGCCCAGGAGGTATTTTCACTTCTCTGAGAGCGCTGAAATATTTAACAGGGAAATGCAGGAATAATTAGCAAGGGAAGACTACAACTTTGTATTATTAGACCAAGTTTATGTTTTTGGTACTTTAGGACACTTACATATCAGTTAGTAAAGGTAAAGTGTTGTCTGTCAACAAAGCATTCTTAAAGTTCTTGTCATAGTTCTGCAGGCCCAGGTTGCTTAACATAGATCTTGTCCGTACATAGAGCACGTCTTCAGCTTGTGGTTGTGAAAACCTGTCCCAACTGCATCAGACAAAAGCAAATGTTTTCGTCACAAGCAGTACTTCAAGCAAATTAATATAGAAATGAAATGAGTGAATGGTTAAAAGGCGAGGATTCCATAAGAAAATACTTAGAACCAAGTGGTATTTTTAAGCATCAAACTATGTATCATATTAACTAACTATAGTAATATAGAGAGGATATAGAGGATGCAAGATAAATTACCTGGGAAATTCCACCCTAAACAAGTGCAAAGAAAAGACTACCACTAACTAATGAAAACACCTTTGCAGAACCAAAAGTTGCAGCCATTCTGCAATAAGTAAAACCAAGCAGTTGCATTAACAATGGTGTAGCAAAGCAAGACACTATGACAAAGGACAATGGGTGAAAGAGAACTTGTTCATATCCTGTTCATATTCAGAAGTGATTGCAGAAAAGAAACTGCGTCCTTGAAGATGTGATATAACTTAAAGATTGTGGTGAAATTGCTCAAGAGTAAAATGGATGGAATGTATATACGTACAAATATTGAAATCCAGAAAAAAAAAGATATCTTTCAAAGTTGTTTTTATGTAATACCTATCAATGCGAGCCAAAACGTTTTCTGACGTCATAATCACCACAGGGATCTCCCTCAACTTTGATGAGCCATGTTCAAAATATGGAGAGAGATAATGCCATCATCAAGAAGAAACAGAGAAATTATCATTCATTTTCATTTTCAACTTGAAAAAAACACAAACCTTGATCTTCTTGAGAAGCTTGTACCATGTCATTCCAGGCAAGGAATAGTCTGTCATGATCAGATTTAACTTCAATTCCTGAAATATATATTTCAAAGATTACAATCAAAAGTGTTTCGTATAGAGATTACGATTGCTTAATATCAATGGCTGATAAAGGTAAATTCATATCAAATTAATTTTCTCAACATTATCTAATTAGATTTGTCAGGTTTTCACAATCCCAAAAGGGAAACGGGCCAACACAGAGTAAGGAATCTGAATCGATCCATTAATCCCAAACATCGATGATAAAGTTAGAACAGAAACAAGAAAGCAGAGAAAAAAGGTGAAGGTTCTCACATCAAATTCAACAGGGCTTCTGTCCCCATCTAAGCCCAGAAACTGCAGAGCCCTCCTCCCACTTTCCACAGCAGTAACTACAAGGCCCCATTAATAGAAATCTCAGCACCCAACCAAAACAGCATCACAAAAATGAAAAATGAGGAAAAGAATCCCTCCAAATTCCCTCATATATGGGAAGAAACCCCACCTTTACAGCAAGAAATCTTGAGGAGCCGCTCAATGACCTTCTTATCAACTATGCTATCACCGACATCAAGCACATGCAGTTCTTGAGCATCAGCGTAAGAACAATCGCTGCCCATTTCAAACAAAGTTTCTCTCTCAGGCTTTACCTCAAACACCTCGCCTGCACAATTGCATACAAATCTTGAATTCCCTCTACAAAAAGAAGGCAAGAATAACATGCCCACAATCACAGCGCTTCTATCAAGGGGCCTCCAAATAGAGCCTAGAAAATTACGAATAAATCTTTCATTACTAATTTCATCTAGCTCAAACACATTACTTACTGGAAGTCGATCACAAAAGTTCCCTGAATGCAAAACAGTTTCACTGTGAGATTGCTTTACATGCATAAGGTTTTAGCTTATTAGTCATATAATTTTGATTACCTTGCAAAAATGTGTTAAAAATAAAAAACAATTATCAGAATTATTACACAAGGATATTATTATCAGTGCACATAAATGAAGTATGAAGAAACAAAAAATGACTAATGGCCATGCCAATTCGGATGAAGTATTCAACCATTAGATTTACATAAAGATGATTGATATTGTATCTGTATATTTGATCGGGTATAACATCTAAAAGACCATGACAAATAGCAAAAGCAGCAAGGGAAAATTAATGCTCGATTACTCTCATAGCTCCATCCAGGGTGTTCTTCAGTAGCATTACAAGAATAAACTTCGGATCATATCTTAGTGTTCAGGGTACATGTCTCGATGTTTTGGGGTAAATTATAATAATTTGTTTGTGAAAATTATCAAAATAAACTCATTGTTTGAATAAAGTATGAAATACCCCCTAAACTGACTAAAAAAATTGTTTAACTGACGAATACTGCAAACTTATGAAACAATTAATAGGTGCAAAAATTATGAAAACACAATATATGAACTGATATTTCTCAATCAATCAAACAACTTTTCTTCTGTAGTTGTAGGAGGCATTTGTCAAATATACTGTCAAATGGACCACTACACTTAAATGAGAAGAACAAAAACTCATAAAATGACTTCAAACGTGATAGACACAAATTCAAAGGAGTAAAGTTCTAATTGCATGTGATAGAATACCCTTTAATCAAGCAGCTTCAGCAATGAATTTACCTCCAAGTGTACAGGAAAGCCCACGGTAAACAAATGCAAAATTGTTGAAGCCCTAGGGCCAACACATTGAAAACAAAGGGGTAAAGTAAAAGAAATCATAGGCTCAATAATCTCGGAAAATGGGTTGACAACACATCTTATTCTTACCGTCCTCCTCCTCATCTTCATCGTCGTCACGGTCGCCGCCTTGATCTCCTTAGGCCTCCTCGTCTCTCTCTTTGTCTTCAGTTCCAATCTCATCTACGGAAAAACATTTACCGTAAAACACAAAAACAATTTCAGATACCAAAATCAAGCATGGGGTAATGTTTTAAGTTACTCCAAGAAAGTGCAAGAAAATTTTGAGGGCGAAGGTTATACCTTCGTCATCGGAGATCACAGTTTTCCCCGCAATTCCGGTGAAATCGCAAATTAACTTCAGGAATAAACCGAAACCCTAGAATCGATTAACTACACACAGAAATTTTCAGCAAATGACATACAATATCAAACTTTGAACTACACATTATATTATCACAAATGGGCGCTGAAACTTACCTTTAGTGGCTTTGGGCATCACAGCAAGTGAAAACAACCATCGTTTTCGAGAGGGAGAGAGACGGATGAGGTAGAGAAATGAAGAGAGAGAGGGATGGATGAAGAAATGAATGAAGAGAAATGAAGAGACGAAAAAGAGGGGTGGAGGAAATTTTTTTACGCAGGATAAAAATGAAAGAAGTAAAATATATTAAGGATAAAAAAGGTCTAAAAAAGATTAACATGGTCTACCCTCTTTTATATTAGTAATAAATTTTATATTAGTAATAGATTATTATTATATTATATTCACATAACAAATAAATTGAAAATTTGTTAATTCTTTTGTACGTATGACAAGAAAAAAAATCTTTATAAGAAAAACCATTAAATCTGGAGGAATTTTGGTTTGAACTTGCCTCACACATAATTAATATATAAATATAATTATTATATTAAATAATTAATTATTTTAATATTACATTGAAAGTTGATTTAAATATATTTTCATTTACAACAAAATATTCGTACATCATTCTGTCAAAAAAAAAAAAAAAATATTCGTACATCATTTTCCATAATTCTACAATTCTACAATTCTACCAATATAATTTGTGATAATTTCTGTTTATAACGGAAATGGAGGGATCCGTCCCGGAATTTCTTTGCCGAAGGAAGCTTTGATATTTCACAGGAGCGGCGACCTTCTTCTTCTCTGCTTCAAGCCTCACGTCTTCCTCAGTCATTACCACGGATTTTCAGCAGCCAGGCATCGCTGCCTCCTCCACCACAACCGCCGCCGCCGCCTCCGCCTGTGCGCTACATCAGACACATTCACAGCCTCGCCTCCGCGCTGCCACACGCGACGCACCTCCCGCCGTCCACGGCCACGCCACGCTGTCATCTGAAGGTATAATTGAATGTGATTATATTTTATTAGGTTTTCAAAATTACTTTTTGCAAGTGTGGGCTCAACATTTTTTGCAAACGGTTTTTGATTTTGTGACTAAAAATTTGGCGTCCCTGTGAATGAACAAAAAATAACAAAATTAGATTCGGATACGATGGTTTAAAGTTGACTGTTCACTCGCTACGGTAGGAAGTGAGCGAGCAAAATCATCGACCAATTGTATAATTACTGATGCTTTTATATATTTATAGATTTTGGGTTTAATAATTTACCAATTCTTTTTCAAGCTAGGTGTATACACTAATTAATTTGGATCCTCTCTATTCGGTGTGTTTCGGGGACTCCGTAATGGGTTTGAGCAAGACTGAAGTAAATTTGAGAAGGTTACTTGCAACAGCTCCTCAACAACAAAATAAAGCAAAGCTTGTACATGTATGTTCTAGTCCTTTCAAGTTAGTTGTGTCCAATATCATTTGGTTGAACAACATGACTCTTGCATCGTCTAGTTATTTTAGACCGACTTTGTTTGTTTGTTTTTATGTTCTGAGTTAGTTTGAATTTTTGTAGTTAGTGGATGATGAGAAATTATTCTTTTTTGTATGGTAATTAGTATGTTGCCACTCTAAGAGAGCAACTGGAGCAACTGTCTGAAGAGAGGAGTCGTGAAGGTTTCCCCAGGTTCGTCTAATTTATGATTGGGTGATCTCATTATTCTACTCCTGTACAGCTGCACTTGCTTCAGCTACTACCATGTATGCAAAATTGGTGACTTAACTTTGATTGTGTGTGATGGGTTTTGTATATACAATTTTTTTTTTTTTTTTCAAAATATAACATCATATAATGTGATAAGTTTTTACTGCTTTTTGATTGCATATGTTCTCCTCCAGCTAACCATTGGATCAGTGCTGAGCATGTGATGCTATGTTTTGTGAACTCCATAAAAAGCCATTTCTCAAGCCTATTTCATTTAGTGCTTAATATTAAAAAAAGATTTAAAAATAGTTAAGAAACATTTTTTTTAGAAGAAAGTTGTTAGAGCTCCCATTATTTTTAAATCTACCTGTCGTGCACATTCGTTGTTTGTGACTATATGAATTTAATGGTGCCATTTGATTGAAAATATCTTCGAGATAGCATCATCTTATATTGTATTTTTGGGATTATATATGGATTCTTTGATGAAGTGCCTAGCCCCTCATGCGTCACAAGTAACTGGAGAAAATTGTTTGCTTGATTGATTGCTATCAGCAAAATTACATGCCCACCCATTTGACCATTTATCATTCTAAGTTGACTATTGCATTTCCTTTTGGAACTTTATTCTCATTCTAGACATTAAAAAGTGAAGAGATTTGCATCTTCTTGTCTGGCATAGTATTTTATGTTTAGTGCATTTGTGTTTCACATTCTGCTTTTTCTTTCTTACCTTAGTCTTAAAATTTATATATAATTGTGACGTGGGGTTTGAGCTCCCATTAGTTTTTTTTTTTTTATTCTCCTAATAACAGGTGACTCAAAAGTTGTCTTTTCTACTAACTTATTGCTATGACTGTTAATAAAAGTCCATCTATCTGATTAATTGATGGGTTGAAGAAAAAACCTTGCAGTGTTGCACTTCCTACATTCTCAACTTCTAATGCTATAATACATTCTAAGTAGTGTTATTTGCTTTGCTTGTGTATGCTGCATATTTCTTTTTCCTCTATACTTAAATCTTAAAATGTTTAAGTGGATAAAGTTCTAATATGTCTTATTCCAATTGTGCCACTACAGGGTTTCAAAAGCTCACCTAAATGAATATTCAGAGAAAATTGAAGCTATAGCAGCCAAATTAGATGTTGCTGAGGTGTGTTGTAATTTATTTTTCCCCCTTTTTGACTTGCTTGCTAAATTTTAGTTTATTCCTATTAATTGTTTAGAAATAAAAATTTCTCTGTAATGTTACATGAAGTTTACAAGATTTTCATGGAGAGCCAAAGATTCACTCTGTTGTGAAGATCATCTGTCCATTTTAATTAATTTGACTTCTCAGCTAGTAAATTTAAATGAAAATTGATACTAGAATAGACATGTGGTCCTCAAAGCTAAACTCTGTATTAGAAACACAAATGGATATTATCATGCTGTACAACTGGATGATATACATATTTTTTCTCTCATTTCTAGTTAACCTTCTAAAAGTAAAACATAAAAAGATATTATCATGCTTTACTTCTGGTTGATATATATACTTTTCTTTCTCGTTGTTTTCTCTATCTTCCGACACGAGCACTTTGTTTCTATGTCAAAGTTTATGCTTTGATTGTTTATTGTATATAATCATATACGGAATGTATTAGCTCAAGTGGTTAGAGAACCACTACCTATGTCGTCATGGGTTCGATTCATCATTTGACTTTTGAAAAAAATTGTATATAACCATATATGTACGTATGGTCTTTTCATAATGTCTATTATCGTTGATATACATTGCCACTTAGAATGTTGCTAAATCTCCACAATTGATGCACATAATATTTCTGCTGCTATGGTAGTTACATGGTTGTCTCCTACAGTTAAACACAGTAATTAAGAACAGGCTCCACATTTTTAATTAATCATATTCTTCAAAGAATGCCAACCAAATCTCTAACATGGTAATCATCTCTAACACCACCTTTTTCCTTGGCTAATTCCAGTCCAGTACTCAAGTTTTGGAGGAGCCTTCCTTTGAGTCTAAGATCGGGGAATCCCCTTGTACATCTGAGGGAGAAAGTATTCACTCCCCCAAAGGGTTGAGGCGGAGACTTTTGTATGTCAAATAACATTGGTACACTCTTTTAATAAGGGAAATTATTTTTTTAATCCCGTATGTTATCCTTATTTTGCTTTTAGTTCTGTGGAATTTCACTAATTGAAAATAATCTGGTAACTTTCAATTGTTCGACATGTTAGTCTGGTAATTGACTGTAGGAGAACAGTTGGAAGTTACAAGACTATTTTCAACCGTGAAAGTCGATAGGGCTGATGCCAAAATGGGGCTAAATTACTGAATTAAGAAAACTATTTTCCCTTTTAATTAAGTTTCCTATAACTTTCCAAAATTGACTTCCAGTTGATGCAGGCGGACGTATGAAGGCAGAACCCCCAGCAATGATGAGGATAGTAAAACTTCAAAATCTGTCAAACTAGACACTGCAGCACATGCTCATATTGAGAAACACAGGTATTGTTATTTCACCAATTCTGCTGTTCATGGTATTTATGAGATTCAAATGTAACCACTGTTAAGTGATTTGGAATGAGCTTATTTAACAAGTTAAATTGCTGATATTTTTTACTTCACGATCTTATATTTGATTAGTACATGAAGATGATAAAGTCCCCTGTGGATGTAATTTACGCAGGAGCACTTGTGTTTAAACAGCAAACGTAGGATCTTATAAGATGTTGTCTCATTGTAAAGTAAGGCTTCCATGGAGCTTTTGAGACTAATCAGTTAGAGGAGTTCACCATAATAATATTTATTTTAAAGTTGAAGTAAATAAATGTCGAATAGAATATTGGTGGGTTAACTCAATAACAAACCAGTCATCTCTTTGCTTTCTCCAAAGACGTCTAAATAGCTTTTATTATCCCAACACTTTATTTTGGGAGTGTTTGAGCTCTTTCTTTTCCTTCCACAACGTTTTTCTTTTTTAAAAAGCCAAAAGATTTTAAGAGATCTTGTAAGCTCAAACATTTCATAAAATGTTTTAAAGAGCTTATAAATTCTGTCAAACACCCATTATAGCAAAGTTATCACTCTAGAGAATGGTATATAAACAACTAATGAATGTTAGTGTTATGTGGCTGAAAAGTAAGTGCAATAGAAATTTTTTATCTTATAAAAAATGGTGCAGTTAATCATGTCCTTGGGTTTAATGTGCTAACTTTCTGAACTGAAAATCTGATCTGCAGAAAGCTTCAAGAAGATTTGACGGATGAAATGGTCATATTGGCGCGACAACTCAAAGAGAGTAGTCTTATGATGAATCAGTCCATTAAAAACACTGAGAAGGTGAGTGAAATGTTGTTGGCTTTAGCTATTGAAAATTGCTTTGGGAATGTTCTTTCTCTTTTCTTTTCAAAATTGTAATGTATCAGTTATACACCATGTCTATTATACAATAATTCACAAAGATCGGGGGGTTCTATACGCATCTTTAAACACAAAATGAAAATTACTCACTTGATAAGAAAACAAATTTTTACCCATTTTTTAGGTAAGAAGACACAAAAACCTTTGTGAGTTTATGACAAAAGTAAATAAATAATGATAAACACTTGTCTTTCAGAGCTAATTCTCTTGTCCCGGAGCTAATGAGCTGCGGTATAAGTTGATTTTAAAACATGGTAACTCCGAGATAGTATTCAAACTATGAAACTTGTTTTGGACTTTGGAGTTGATGACTGAAAGTGTGCGTGGGTTCTTATTTAAAGAGTCTTGTGGAGAGTGTTGGATAATGCTAGACAACATATACACAGTAGAAGACTTAAATAGAAAATGCAAACGAAATTCAAAACTTTTCATAGTCTATAAATAGTCTGTGTGCCTTGTGACAAAACTTCACTGTAACATGCAGTGATACTACTAACAAACAAGATCTGACACATGAGATCTAAAAACATGGTGTAGCCTGCCGATACAACACCAGAAACATGCTATCCACGTGTATGAAACTAACCTAATCACATGCCTAACACAACACAATAGAGAGTAAAAAATGTTGAGAAGTGTAATTGCATTCGATGAACACAAGTGGAGACAAATGGCCTATTAACCAAGTACTCTAAGCACGCGATTGAAATAGACTTGTTTGGCTTGCTTGAAGTGTTCCCATGCTTCCTCTGTTTATAGGCAACGAGATTTGCATGTTGACACTTAAGATCATGAGTTCCCATGATAAAAACACTGTCCTCCCACTAAGCTTTACTAGCATGTAGCAGCCAAGTTGGTTATTCAACTCCTCACTCAAAAAACTGCAGCCGCATGACTTCAGATAACTTTCTAGTCGTCAACCTGCGTATTGGACATTGACTCCAGCATAGAATAATGGAAGTTAGTGTTAAAGAGCAATTTCTGATGTTGCTGAAATATGTTGGAACATTGTGCACAACATTGGCATAACATCAACAATGACCTCTAAGATGGACATGAAGAGCTCCGAGATGATATGACTATTAGACAAGATTCATAATGCAAATACTATCTCGGAGCTCATGACCTCCGAGATGGTATGAGCTATGAGACTGAAGTCACATAACTCATAATTATAATAATATCTCGGAGTTTATGACCTACAATATGATGATCAAGAGCTTTGAAATGAGTAATCACTGCCTATTTTTAATAAACAAGATCAAACTAGCTAGAGCCTCACATCAACACAAATTCCAAAAATTGAAGAAAAGGAATTTAACCCAATCCGTTGTATTGCTAAAACAGGATGTAATTGACCCCAATCATCTGTCACACAGATTTGAGCCCAAATTCCAAAGCTAAAAAAAGAAGAAGAAAAAAGTGAATCTAAACGTGATTTATTCTGAAACAAGATGCAGAACCATCGTCCCCACAGTCCTTTATCTCGTGTGATTTGCTGGAATTCTCAATAGGTTTCTTCCTGTTAAAAGAAATTGTCCGTGGCAGCACTCATTCACGAGGGTTCTGCAATTGTGGGTGGTTTCTCTTTCTTTTGGCTAAAGGGATGGGTTTAAGGGTATTAGAGCTATGTTAGACCTTTATCTGGGGAAAAAAACAAGTTTTCTAAATAGTGGGTATATAACTTTCTTTTTTTTCCTTATGGGTATTGGATAGGAATGGTATTTCCTCCAATATCCATAATAATATGCTAATGAAGCAGTGAACTTCATTTTCAGTTGTTCCCAGAAGTGTAATTTGAGTTTGCGATCTTCCCGCATTTTCTTGTACCTTACCATTGCTTTTGCTTTTGCTTTGTGTTTGCTATGACTGTTGAAAGATTCACTTTCTATAGGTTTAGTGCTAGACTGCTAGTGCATCCAAGCATTCATATTCCTCAGGTTTTCATACTCAAGTTGTCTTGTTTAGCCTATAGTTCCTGTCTGAATTTGTGAACTTTACGTTGTAGATACTTGACTCGACTGAGAAAGCAGTTGAACACAGCTTAGCTAGTACTGGGCATGCGAACACACGGGCAATGGAGGTCTACTCCCAGAGTTTGAAGACATCCTGCTTCACATGGCTGCTCATCTTTGCAATGACCTGCGTGTTCGTAATGGTCGTCCTGCTTATACGCGTTACTTAGGTTGGACTCTAATTGCTTGCTTAATATGAAAGTTTTGTGCATTTATATTTGTTGTACAGTTGAGCTATGTGGTGCAGTGGTAAAGATAAATAAAATGAGTTTTTTTTTTTTAGCAGAACTGGTGGTATTTATTAAAACTAGTATTTTCACTCGTGCACGATCAATGATATTTATTTAAACAAAGTTTTAATTCTATTAATATTATCTTATAATATACATAAATTTAAAATTGCAATGTCTAGTATTAATTCTCCTACATACACTACTCTTCATGTCTCAAAAGACATTGCACAAATCACTAGGGGTGTTCAAACGGTTCGGAACCTCCGGTTCCGGTTCAGCAAAATTTTGAACCGTAACCGAACCGGCGGTTACAAGGTTCCGGTTACGGTTCGTGAACCGGAGGTTCCGGTTCGGAACCGGCAGTTTACCGGTTTTTTGGTTTTTTTTTTAAAATATATGATAAATATGATTATTGATCTATAATTTGAAATAGTTGCATATCTTTTGATTAAATTTAAAATTTACAAACTTACAAAATATAAAATTTACCTAATAACACAACTATATAAGTACAAATTGAATTGAAATTAAATTTTATTAATAAAATTTGTGCACTTACATTATAATTTCTAAATTACAATGAACAAGTAACAACTAACAATTATAGTAATAGCACTATAGTCTATAGTCTATACTAAGTTACTAACACTACAATTTACAAAATTACAATATGGTCCCTTTAATCTGGTTTCGTCGATCTGTAATCTGGTTCCGGTTTGAACCGGCGGTTCAACAAACGCTCCCTTTAATCTGGTCCGTCGATCTGTAACGGACACTAAATTTTCACCGTCGGATCAAAATTTAAAAATTTGAAATTAAAAAAAAAAAACCCGCCAAAACTGGCGGTTCGGGCGGTTCGAACCGTGAACCGCCGGGTAACCGTGAACCGACGGTTAACCACGAACCGCCGGTTAACCGTTGAACCGCCTGAACCGCACGAACCACCGGTTTTTTTACATTTGAACCGTAACCGGCCCTTCTGTATAGCGGTTACGGTCCGGTTCAACGGTTCGGAACCGCCGGTTCCGGTTTTTTTGAACACCTCTACAATTCACTACTCATTACTCACAGGAACTTATGAATACATTTTATTCTATTAATAATTACACACAAAGACGTCTTTCTTTTGTTTTTTAAATAAAATTGAACAATTCTCCATCATTAAAAACTATTTTATATATTTAAATATTATAAGTCACTCCCTTACAAAAATTTCTGAAAAATTTAACTATATGGAACAGAGAGTAGGGAATTAACTTTTGACATGTGTCATAATGTGGTTAAATTTGATGGTGCGTGATTGATTTAGTTTTTAAAATTTTTTATGTGTAAATTATTATTTTTAAAAATACGAGTCTTTAATATCAAAATGATTTTTTAACTAAAATCAAATTAAAATAAATTATTTTATTATTTTGACTATTTTTTATTTTATATAATTTTAATTTAAATATATATGAGTATATATAATTATATATACACACTTTTTAATTTGTAAAGCATATTAAATCTGCAATAGATTTTTTTTTTTTGGGATTACCTATTTAAAAAATAGTTTAATCAATAAAATAACTTTATTTTATTTATAATTTTACCAATATGTATAAGAAAATAATATTTAAAATAATTTTTTACACAACAAAACTTTAGAATTATGAAAATAAAAATTCATATTAATTTTTTAAATATATTTTTATATTATAAAAATATTATATATCATGAATCTTAGTTTTTATTAATATTACGTGTAATACGCGGGAACTCATTTTATTTTAAAATCGAGCGATTCATGAGCCGAGTTTAAATTTGAGACAAAATTTCTCTTTACTATTTTAATTATATCTTTTTAAAAATATAAATACATTAAGGTCTTGTCTCGTTAATAAATTAACATGATCTAATACAATATATATTCATGCATAAGATAAAATTATAAAAAACATATTTATCCTTTGTTACATACTAATTGAGAGTTTGAAAATACATTCTGATTGATCTCATACAAATCAAATTCTTATTAGTTACTCCCTCTGTCTTTCTATAAGTTGCTCATGTTGCCATTTTCGTCCGTCTTTCTATAAGTTGCTCATTGTTTTTATACCTTTTTTGGAAACTACTATTCACTTATTTATTATTATTTTCAATATTTTTTACACTATTTTCATTACTTTTTCACTTTTCTCCATCACATCACTCATACTTTTTCACTTTTTCTATCACATCACTTATACTTTTTCACTTTTTCCATCACATCACTTATATTTTTTTCACTTTTACCTTAATTCGTGTGTCCAAAAGCAACGAGCAACTTATAGAAATACGGAGAGAGTATTTATTATCATATGTAGATAGCAAGATTAAAAATATCAATATCGATGGAAATATCGAGATCTTAAATTTATGGATATATCGATATCGATATCCGTAAATTAAAAAAATTATAAAAATTTAAGAACAAATATTTAATGCATAAATTTAAAAAGAATTTTAACAGATTCTACACTTGTGATAAATTTATATACATACACTATTTATTAAATTTCTTTTTTTTTTCAAAATTCATCGATATTTTCTCGATATTTAACAATAGCTGATTTAATTTATGAAAATAATAAGCGATATTGATATTGTAGACCAATATTTATCGATATTTTTTATTTTTTTATGGATATCCAATATCGATGTCAATGACTATAAAAATAGATATATCGTGGACATATAAAAAAATATCGAAATATTTTCATCCTTGGAAGATAGTGATACACACCCCATCTTTGTAGAATTCTGAAAATCTGTCTTAATTCGTCTGCTTGAAAAAATATTGAATATGTATATGAAAATTGAAATTTTTAAAAAAAGTTTAGATTGAAGAAGACATAAAATAAAATTAAAATACCAATTATTATTCTAATTTTTCTATAGCTGCAAGAATGCATGAGTCGAATGAAAAAAAATAGAGATTATACTTTCAAAGAGCTTTTAAGATTTTATTTTTAAAGACTATTTTTACAAACAAATGTCAGTAAATTATCAAATCAAACAATAAAGTCATTTTTTAATATTTTTCTTTTTTATTTGGAAAAGAAAAAATGACAAAAAAATTAATTTATATTTTGGGAATTTTTTTTATTAGGTAAGTATATAAAAAATAATTATATAATATAAAAATTTAAAAAAATTGGAATAAAGATTTTTTATTAGATAAATATATAATTATATATATACATCTAATTTTTTTTATAATATATATAGAGAGAGAGAGGGGGGTTGGACCTTGTACCTAAAGCAAGAAGAAAAAATTAAATCAACTAAGCCATATAATGTAATATATCAAAACTTTTAAAATGTTACCATTTTTTTTTTTAAAGTTGGGCTCAATTTGATCCAAAAATTTGTTATTATATATATATATATAGATGTTAAGATATTATACGTGGTATATCTGATGATTAAATAAAAAAAAATCAATATTAAGAATATTTTCTAAAAATAATTTTATGTAATTAAAATTATTTAAAAAATATATCAAAAATAATAAAAATAAAAATTTCAATCAAAATTTTATTTATTTTTATATAAAATTCATATTAAATTAAAAATTATTAAGAATGATTAAATTGGCAGATACTGAAATAAAGAATAAACTTGAATTTTATTTTATTTTTACTTAGAAAATTTGAGTAAAAAAAATTTAACTGGTTGATATCAAATATTCTCCTTGTTAATGTATATTATTTAGAATTTCACTAATTCCTGATTAGAAAGTATTAGTCTTGTATGCACCAGTTACACGTTGCAACTCAAGTTCATTTTTAAAAAGTTAAATAGTTTATAACTGAAAAGTTAAACAGTTTATTATTGAAAAGTTAAACTATGAAAGATACACTTTTCAGTTATAAACTGTTTAACTTTTTAAAAATGATCTAAAGTTGCACCGTGTAACTGATGCACAAGAGACTTACTCAATTAGAAAATATAAAAAGGTAGCCACCTGTTTACTGTTTAGGCAGCTTTGACTTGGTACTTGGTAGTGGCAGCATAGTTTCCAAAATTTTGTATAAAAAAATAATATAAAATATATGGCAACAAGTAATGTTGATGAAGGTCGACATCGCGTTCAATGAACGCATGCATGAGAGGGGGAGTGTTGTGTTGAAAATATTTAATATTTAATTAAATATATTAATTGGTATTGTTTGACCAATAAAAAGAAGAAGTTAAAATTAATATTTCGGATGTTAATTGGTACGAGCACGTTCTATTCTCGGAGTAGATAAATTTAATTTGTTAATACTAACAAAATCAATTAATGGTGAGTGAGAAATTGAGGCAACAAATCAAAGTTTAAAACTTTGAATTAAGGGAGAAAATTAATTATGTAATTAATTCTCATTCAACATTGGAAAACGAGAAGATTAATATACGTAATATTAATAATAAGTCAACAAAATTAATCAAACTATAGTTGATTCAAAATGGCCACACGCGTGCGCGCCGAGCCGAGTCCGAGCCCGAGCTCGTGGCCTTGGACCTTGGACTTGGACTTGAATCTTGTTAATTGGACTTTGGGGTTGACTTCGTAAGTACAAATTCGACGAATCTGAAGCTGATGTCTAGATGACTCAGCACTGGCCAGGTTCAATAAACCTAAGTTGACTCAGTGATGACAAACTCGTATCAGCACAAAAATCGTGCATAAATAATTTATGGCAGGTCAACTGGATTGATTGCAAATCAATTCCATAACTGCTGACCTTTCTCAAAATCTGTCCCTTAACATTTATGCTGACACGTTTTTTTTCCGTTACGAGTGGAGGTTCGCCTATAAATAAGTGTCCTTATTTCATTCAGAGTACACACACAACACACTTCTCTCTGTCCGAAATTTTGCATATAGCTTCTAGGTGCAGTATAGTCCTAATGTCCCTCTGTTCGCAGAAACTTCAAGTCCTGCGGTACTGCACACTTGAAGGCGTAACGTCGTTTTACCTTCGGGAGCGCTATTCCAAACCGAAGAGCATCACCGGAGAATATTTGCTTTGCGGGAAGAGTTCTACTCGACTCGGCGTTTGCTTTTGTTTTCTTGTAATTTTTAATTTCTGTGTATTGTTCTTTCCCCCGTTGTATCCCCTTTCTTATTATTTTTTTTTACAATTTTATTATCCTTTCGACACAAACTTTTTTCAACATGTTGCTCCACTCGCTATAGAATCTCTTAAAATTAAATCTTGTACTGCTGGTTTTTATATTAGTATAGATAGATGGTTAATTTAAAGAGACGCATTTTGATATTGGTAAGTGACCTTCGATTCACTAGAAAATGACAAAAATTTTAGTCGAGAAGAAGACCGTCACTAATTGACATGGAAGAGTCACTTAAATTTTAATCCATGGCATAGTTATCTTATTAATTATTATACACGAAATGGAAAATTGAAATTACCAAATTTCCAATCTTCACAAGAAAATGATTTTTTTTTCGAGCACACGAAAATGATGTTGATACCAACTAGATGTGGTGAATCTTAAATTTCTCCACAAAATTGTGCATAGATTAACATGAAGGGGCAAGTTATTCTACCGCTAAATTAAAAACATTACGGGTAATATTTGCATATTTAGTTATGCATATAAATTAAGAAAAATATATTCTAAAAATAAAATAATAATAATAATATATGAATAAATATGGAGTATATATTTTGTGAATATGCATAAAAATTTATGGGTGGATTACAAACTACAACAATTACAATGGTGCTATTACACAATGGAATACTCAAAAAAATACTTTTCAAAGTGCAACACTTGGTGGGCCCCATTACACTTCCTAAGTTGGTAGAGTTCATTTTCCAATGCAAAAAAGGTAGCTAAGGAAATAGGTTTGTAGCTGAGAAAATCAAATCAATCCACCACTTCTCTATATAGTCTAGACCAATTTCAAAAATTGAAAATCACTCCGGATCATATATAGGAGGTGGGGGGTTTTTTTTCATCAAGACCGACTTCATCTTCCAGAACAGAAAGTCATATATTCGGCAGGAAATTGAAGAATCGGAGAGATATTCGACCAGAAAATATATTCGACGGTGAGTTACAACACATTATTCATGATTACAGGGGTGTGATATTGAATATGATTGTTTATAATGTGTGAATATGAGTGTTTCTTATACGGAAAATTGAAAAATATGTTGTCGACTATGTAATCGGAAATCTAATTGTGAATTTTTTGATCCTTACGCTGCAGTTTTGGGGGATATGGGGAGAAGAGAAACATGCATGTCAAGCGATGAAGATGTGCGTATCGTTAAGAAGAAGGCAAAGAAGATGTGTGAGTCTAATCGGCATTTAGATTTAAGAGGTGAGTCTACAGAATGATTTTTTAATTCTAATGGTTTATTTTTAGCTGATAAAACGTAAATTAAAATTTTGGGGCACTTGTGGAACTTAGGATCTCACAGTTCAAGGATCTTCTTCAAGGATGCTGGGGCTAAGAAAAGAGGTTTGTTCCCCAGTGTATGAAATTGGTTTTTTAGAATGAATTATAACTTACATACACTGGTATGTTGTTCTTATTATATTAGGCAAGAGAGTGCTTCAGTATGTATACAACACATCTGAATCAGGTTAGTTTTCAATATTATCTCGTAATTTTTTAGACGGGGTGTTGACCTAATCATGGTTATTGTCTTGTAATATAGACGAGTACACACCAATATCGATTAGGACAGGGAGGATGAGAACTAATAGAGGTCATTGTGATGCACCTCATGGTAATAAACGAGGGAGTAGGATAGCGGTTGAAGTTGTATCAACACCTGAAACAGGTTTTTGATAAGTATATATTGAATATAGATAGTGTAGATAATTGCTTTTGCATAATTACTTGTGTGATGTTCTTTGTGGTCTGAATTGTAGATAATGATGTTCCGGTACGTAGAATGAAGTTAAGATCACGCAGGATTGAATTTGAGTCAGGTTGTTCATCATTACTTGTTCGCTACAATTGAAAAAATATTTCATTCATTTGATTTAAGTTTCTTCATATTTCCTTGAAAAAAAACTAAAATTTATTTTTTGGTTATAAAAGAGGCATCTAGTCCAGAAATTATTCAGAGGAAGCAACATCATAGAGGAAGTCCATGTTCAGGTATAGTGAGATTTATTGTGCACTGGTGATGTTTTTTTTACCATATTCATCTTGTTGAAAAATGTGCGAAGTAACACATTTAACAACTTGTAGGACCAATGAAAATGCATATTAAGGGGAAGTCGAGGTTAGCATGTGTGTGTGTGTGAGCAAACACGATCGTGATGAAGGCAATGTTAATAAACGTACTTTACGACCCCTGAACTGTTTTGGTAAGTCAATCTATTGAGTTCAAGTATAAACTGAGATTGCCTCATGTTAGGGATTTTGGTATTAACTTTTTTTATAAATGTTTACTTCCTTCTTTTTTAGGGAATGTTAATGATTTACAAACCGAGATGCATTTCCGATCTAACTTTCGTACTGCTGTGAAAGAACTATGTTCACTGGAATTTGCTGAATGTAAGAAAGATAAGATACACCCCTTTTTGGCTAATGTTTGAACCCCTTTATCGTAAGTGTGATGCTAAGTTTCTGAGTAAGTTCCAAAATAGTAAAGAAGACATTGTTAGAATACTAAGATGTTTTGATTTTGAATCGGAAAGTTTCGTTATTGGAGAACACCCCGTGCATCTAGAAAAAACAGATGCAATTTGCATATATGGGATATGTTGTGGTGTGAAGGAAGTGACACTTGCAAATTTGGAATACAAGGTACCAAGCTGGATAAAACGGGTGTTTACATCAGAAATGCAAGATCCCAAGTACCATCTTGTTTTGTACAAGCACCTGATATTCAAGAAACTACAGCAGTCATTGAGTAAACACGATGATGAGGGATGCAACAATGTGGCAAGATTGTTGCATTGTTATTTGTTGGCTGTCGTTCTGTCGCCTAACAGGATGGGTGCCATGTCAGTCCATTTGGCAGATTATTTGGAGAAGTTTGAGGAAATGTGTGATTATGATTGGGGTACTTATGTGATCAATTTCTTCATAAGACAGATAAAGACCAGC
The DNA here is from genome assembly GCA_026898435.1 of Prunella vulgaris. NCBI lineage: Eukaryota > Viridiplantae > Streptophyta > Magnoliopsida > Lamiales > Lamiaceae > Prunella > Prunella vulgaris. The sequence continues at coordinate 892,523 of JAPKLY010000125.1, forward strand.
AACAGTTTGAACATAGGTGGCTGTGCAAACATACTTCTGGTATGTATAATTAAGGTTTTATACGGGGGGACCAGAAAATTGATAACTGTGTACTACCAAAGATTGAATATTTTTTTCTTTTTTCCTTGCAGTATTGACTGTGTGAACACACAGAATTGGTTAAGCCCCTGGCTGATGACATTTTCCCGAGGTTTCTACGTTGGGATTTGAAGGAAGTTCACAGCGCACTGGAGCGTGTGAGGCTAACAAGAATAGGAAACGTAAGTTAATGTAATTTGATCAAATGAATATTTTTTATTTATATCTCACTGATGAATTTGAAAAACATCATAATTTATCACTTATACACATACTTATATATAATTTTTTTAGGTACTGGACATGAGTTTGAAAACAACAGCCCTTGAAAAAACAAAACTTAGGGAGATCTGGGAATATCTGGGATCAAGTTTAAAAAACACAGAGGAGTGTGTCAATGAGGCATCTACAGCAGAGGAGCAAGAATGTGGAGTGAATAATGATGATGCTACAGAGCACACTATTCCTTCAGCTCAAGAAACAGAGCAGAATTCAGATAGTATTTGGGTGGAGAGCGATGTACCATCATGGAGTGAAGGATTAACTCAATGTTTTACTGCTGATGGTAAAAATGATTCCAAAATCGAAGAAGTTAAGGGGACAGTCAGAGCCTGCAATTCAAAAGATGAAACATCGGTGATAAAGGAGATGCAGAATCAGTTGGAGGATATTCGAAAGGAGTTGAATGAGAGTAAAAGCATGTTTGAGAAAGAAGTTAAGTTGAAGGATGAATTGATTGCAGCTCTTCGTGCTGAGAGGGATACATTGAATAAACGAGTCGATGAGCTCAGTGTTGAATATGAGGTGGATCGCCTTCGGAAGACGATGAGTGAGAATGCAACCAGGTTCGATCGAGAAGCTAAAGAGAAGGATGACTACATTGGAGTGTTGCGTGCTGAGCGGGATACATTGATTAAACGTGTGGGCAAGAATAGTTTGCAAAAAGCAGATGCAATATGTAATGAGGTCGTGGTGTTTCAGAGTACGGATGGTGGCGGCCAAAACACAGATGGAGATTTGGGGGGTGGGGATCCTACGTATAATAACCCTGCAGTTATGCCCACTGTGATTCATGGAGATGGTTCTGTTCTACCTAGCGCAACACAGGTTTTTGAGGATCCCACAAACCTGGACAAAATAGATGCGATCACGGATGGTTATAAAAAGGGGGATACTGCTACGATCCACAGCGTAGAAGCTGCTGATGGTAATAGGATGTTGGAAGTGACCCCTTGTGTAAAGGGACCAAGAAGTAAGCGTCATCCCTCTCCAAATTCAAGGGTTATAAGAGTGAAGGATAGGACAGTACATGGTGCAGGAAGCCGGTTGAAACAACACCACAGATGAACACACCAGATCTTATTGATTTGGTTGAAAATCGACATGAAGCTCAGGTAGATGCCAGAGAGAGAGAGCAACAAAATTCCACTGGGATGAAAGATGTGGAGCAGTGAAAAGATGACTGGAGCTAACAAGAAGGATCTGCAAATGCTCAAGGAAGCGGGAGGCCTACAGTATGTACCAACCAGACCACTTTATTTTTTTCTTGTTTTTATTACATTTAAACTTACTAGTTCATTTAAGCTGACATCATGGAACATATCTGCTTTATGTAGTCAGGAATTGTGGTGGGGAAAAGAAACATTGGTGTCCCTAAAGGATATCATCGCCATTTTATATAATAAATGTTACAACTGCCAGGTACACAAGAGTTAGTGTATGTGGAAATGGCACCCCTACTACGATGTTCTAAGTAATATTCTTCCTATAATTCACAGATTATTACATCATGAGGGAGCTCTTAATATTTAAATATGGAAAGTTTAATCCAAAGACTTCATCTACTGCTGTTTTCAATGCTCAATGCTGGGTAGAATATATCATAATAATATACACTGCTCTCTTTCTCTCTACTATTATGCTTTTTTAAACTGTGAGTGGGGTTTGGTAATATAGGAACTCATAAAAAAGTGAGTGAATGGTGGAGACAAAACTTTAAAAAGATTTATTGATGATCGCCTATTCAATAGTCTTGATAAGAATGTGTTGTTGTTCCCAATGGTTGCAAACGAAGGCAGGCTAGGGTTCCATTGGACTTTGCTAAAGTTAAATTTAAAAAAGGCGTAGTGGACATTCTACAACTCTTCAATGCCAAGAAGTGGGACCACTGACCCTCATCTGGTGGCATCTTCTGTGGTTGTAAGTTTCATATATTTCGATTATATTAAATGTACATTGTCTCAGTTTTGACTTTTGATATGTACAATGGCAGGCAAAATATGTTCATACAAAGCTTCGGGATGTTTATAAGGCCAAGTTCGAACAACATCCATACCTATTGAAGCTTTACATTCCTCCGACTCCAGTGGAAAGTCCACAGCAGGTTGCTGGGACCCTGGATTGTGGGGTAGCTGTGTGTAATTTGATGGAGACTTTGATACTGAGGAAGCCAGTTAAAAATGGAGAGTTCACCTTGACTGCTGTTGCAAATTATCGGTACAAGATTTACTGTTGGTTCTTCAACCCCGAGACTGTTATATTCCACGAGTAGGTTTAAGCTTTTGGTTATTTTGTAAAGGTTGATGCCTATTAATACGTATATGTACTGTTGATACTGCATGCTGGGTGGGGGTGTGATGTTTTGTTACATAATTGATATTTTGAATGGTTAGGTGATGTGCATATCCTGGATGATAGCCTAAGTTTTTGTATAGGCAATGAATTATTTATGTCAGGATTTTTTTTGTATATGTAACATATTTATGGGAGTACCTATGGTATTAATGGCTGCTTGGTAGAATTTGCCCACATATTTATGGATTATCTATGGTATTAATTGCGCACTCTTATTTGTTTATTTTATTTTATTTTATTTTGGTGTGGTTAGTACATATTAATTACAAATACCTATAATAACATCCATTGCAAAAATAACATCCATTGCAAATACCTATAATAACATCCATTGCAAAAATAACATCCATTGCAATATATACATCTTTCCAGTTTGTAAAAATACTTACAAAAACACACCTAGCTGTGCATAAAAAAATATCAGCCAATAGTGTGTAAAACCCAGCAACACACAACAACAAAACGAACCCCCAAACCTATCTAACCTCAAAGTATCCAGCAGATGTTGTGTACCAAACACAAAAACGACCAACTACTATCAACTTATGGAGGCAACAGGCTGTCCCGGACAACAAGTTTAACAGCAACACCCTCTGGTAGCGCATAGTCCTGTGTCAAATGGCATTCATTCTCCACCATATCAAACTTACAAAAGACACCCACAGGAAGAATTTAAAACAAGATCCTACGATAATCAGAATCCATGCCACATATAATCTTAATATTTATGCGATCTAATCCAGCAACGAAACAGGGATCCAAATTGATCTTAAAGGCAATCCACTCTTCAACTAAGTAATTGAGACGGATCCATAAATTAAATGGGGCATCGCGGTTATTAAAAAAAAGAGGAAATAGCCAATCTCTTATGGTCCAAGGCACAAAAATCACAATGCTGATCGCGTGACATTGACCCTTCCGGAACATCAATCAATTTATACTGCAGTGCATCAATGGATAAAGAACATATGTAATGTTTGTCATTGATACATACCTGTCAGTGGAGAGCACCCTCTACAAAAACACCAGGCCTGGGGAAGGGGCGATTGTATGGGAATGGCATCAACAGGGTCCAAACGTTGGTGGTTGAAGACCACATTTTTACCTCAGTATCAAATCCTTGGTTAGTAAACCAGGCAACCCTAACAACTTTGTACTCATTCAACCCTTCGATAAACCCCATTCCATAAAAAACCAAAGCCCTTGAGCACTGTGGAGGGAATTTAATGTGACTAAATGGGATATTTTTGAAAGTTTGGGTGTTGGGGTTACAGATATACAACCTGTCACGCACATCACAGCACAGAGCAACGTGATTGTGTGCTGCCATATACTCAATCCTTCTATCGGCTCCACGATCAACCCTCAGGTTGAATGTACTGTCACCCGGAGTTGCCTCGTACGATAGAGGTAAATTTCCTAAAAATCCAGTAGGGAGAAATACCAACCTGGTATTTTCAACGGCGGACATTAAGAAAGCCCGGACAAATGTGTGATCGGTAAGAGCCCGCATCCAGCGTGTGCTAACACCTACATTTACCTATTTTCTTGGCCAGAGTTTTGCCAAAAATCCTGAGCATCAACTCCAAGGGGATATCATCAAGAGAGGTTAGGTGGTCGCGTGCCATTGGATTTTGAAAGATGTACTGCTATTTTAGGAATGGGAGTTGCATTCATGTGGAAGTTTCCTATCTTGTCTGATGCCTTTTACAGAAATACTAACTACGGAAATGAACAGTGAAGGCGGGGGGTTTGGTTAGAATTCGAAAGGTCTATCCAAGATGAAGTTGTTTTCAGTTTTCCTTAATATTTTTTTTAATTTTTTTTATTGTAGTTGAAAATTTAGTGGTGGGTTATGTGCGCGCTAGTTTTCAACTGATGCGCATTTGTCTAAGGGGGTGTATTGGATTAGGATTTTAAAAGACTTTTTAAGCTGAAAAAAATCCTGCAGATTTTAAAAAATTTGTAGGATTTTGATGACTTTTAAGATTTTGCAGGATTTTGTAAGACTTTTAAAATTAGGATTTTAATGGATTCTGTAGGACTTTGTAGACTTTGCAGAATTTCATGGATTTGTGTCATACGATATGAATTCAAGATTTTTTCATACATTTGAATTAAAAAAAAAAATCAAAGACAAACAAAAAAAGAATCATAATATCATGTCATCTTAAATAACATTTCTCCATATATCTATAGCTACATTAGTTCTCCAAGCATTATCGTAATATCGTTCTTGCTCTTGTTATAGCATCATTTAGTAGTTTGGAATCATGAGCCGAACCCTCTCACCCACTTAGAACGTACATGAACTCTTAATCAAAATTTAAAGAGTAGGGTTTGTAATTTTGCATGCATGAAAATTACTCTTTTATTTTTTCTTTTTTTCTTTTTTTATTATATATTCTTTTTACCAATGATATCATGAGCTTTTTTGTTTTATTACATGGCTTTTGGTACATTATATAGACAAAAATTTGGCACAAACCATTGTAATAAAAATATTCTACCTTAATTAATGCATAATTTTATTAGAATTATATTATCATATATTAATTTCTACTTAACATATATATATATATATATATTTATAATATACACGCATAAAGATGTGTATGTTAAAAAATATCAAAATTGAATAATCAAAGCAACCAAAATAAAAGATAACAAAACTCAAATTCCGCGAAAAAATACTGTCAATGGAAAAATATTACCTAATGATATATGTAATATATAATATTAGTATTATAGTAATACTAATATAAAAAATAAATATTTTTATCTTGTGTATAAATTAGGATGAACAATATCGTTTTGCTGATATTAAATTTTTTAAATGAACCAATATTCTAATATATATGTATATATATATATATATAATATTATATTAGCCCTCGTCACTGTAATTATTTTATCGTTGATGTTAGTATTATGAGTCATGACTAATAAAAGTAACTATAGAATTAAATATAAATGCAGGGATAAAATTATAAGGTTAAAAGTATTTTAGGTCTTAAAAATAAAAAAATCATATATAAATCAATTTGAGGATAAATAAAGTTACTAATTAAAAAAGTCCACCGAAATCCTAGAAGTTTTGATGGGATTGTTGGTATTTATAAAATACACTAAAAAGTCCATCAAAATCCAGCAAACCCAACAATCCTTTAAAATGCTTATATTTTTTAATACCAGTGGATTGTTTTAAGTTTTTTAAAATTTTGACTGAATACCAGTGGATTGTTTTTAAGTCTTTTAAAATACTGATTGAATACCAGTGGATTATTTTTAAATCTTTTAAAATCCTGATTGAATACCAACATACTCTTTTATAAGAAAAAAATCATTTAAAATCCTACGAAATCCCAAACGAATACACCCACTAAATTTATTTTAAATATCTTATAAAGTTAAACATCTTGGTTCAAGAGCTTAAAATTTAATTATTTTTATGGGATATAATACTTGTTTTTCATAGTTTATAAGTTGTTAAATTGAGGTAGAGATTAATTTTCAATGTTCATGAGCTTTATTTGAGCTTAATAGAGCGTATGCAAGAGAAGGAGAAAAATTTCATTATTCTATCATGTTTTATTCGGAATCCCACAAAGATACATTTCGTAGCCTCTTCGCTTTTCTACACTAATCTGATTGCAAGACTCAACAAAATCACCGTAGCAGATTTCGTGAATATATGGCAATAGCTTCGGGTAACCGCGCCAATTGGAGGGGCGATAGCCTCCACTGTAGAGGGACCAATGATGAAAATATCGCTATCACAAGTAATATCGCAATCTTAAATTTACGAAAATATCAATGGATATATTGATATCGCATATCGATATCGCAAAATAAATAGAAAAATAACGGAAATTTTATTAAAATTTTGAAAATTTAATATGAAATTTTAGGAATTATTATAGCATTTTATTATCCATATGTTTCATTTAAGATCACAAAAAATTGACATGTTTAAAGCAAATAAATAGATAATGGACTATATAATCATTGTCTGACATTAATTAATTAATAATATAATGCATAATACAATAAAAGATGATTTGAATTATATGATACAATACATTTAGTACCAAAATGATGACCTATGTGGTTCAAATGTAGAAGATGGAATCCCATCTTTGTCCAAACAATATTGGTACCAACTCATTGCATTAGAATAATCCTGCATATAGTTATGCACATGTCATTCATATGTTTCTCTATCTCTTCCAACTGTTTCACCATAGATTGGATAGTGTGCACTAACCCAATGAATTTGTTGATATGAAAATGGATGCTGAAACACATTTCAAATATTCCAACCAAATTGTGAACTCGAATGTGTGTCAGAAGCATATGAATCTTGAGACATATCAGTATGATCAGTGCCCAATAAAAAAAAATATATGTATAAAAATAAAACCATGAAAGAATATACAATCACTAAAAAAAAATTATCATTTGAAAATTGTATAAAAATATAAAAAAAGAAAAAAATGTGATTTTTTATGTAGTTCGATATTTTGCGATATATCTGCGATATTTCCCAATTTTCAACTAATTTTGTACTACGAGTGAACCGATATCGATATTTTGCAATATATCCACGATACTTTGTAAAAAATACATTGTACCACAATATCCATATCACATACTCAAAATTTGCAATATATCCGCGATATTTCGCGATATTTTCATCCTTGAGAGGGACATCCTTCAAAACAAGGCCAACTGGTGATGAAATCCCTAATTGAATTCATACATAAAATACCTATAAAAATATTATTAACAATATTTAAAACAATAACATCTCATTATTTTACAATTCAATAATTCTTTTTTTTCTCATCAAATACAATAATTTTTTTTTTTTTTATGATTTCAAATGCAACTTGAAAATTTTCGGTTACCCCATGCCAAAAGAAAGTAAAAAAGTATACCCTCATTATTTATTCTAATAGCAAAATTAATATTTTATTCAAATGTATTGTATTTTTATATCAACACTACGTACATAAGTATAAAAAGATATTGCGAGGATTAAAATGTGTTAATGCACAAAAGCATTGGAAAAAGTTCATACATCATAAAATCCTTGTGAATCAATCACATTATAAATTGAAAATAAGAAATTGATGAAAATTCAGTTTCAAATATGATGAGATCTCAAACATCATTGACCTGGAAATCAACCTCAGCTCTACCACTAATATCATTCCTAAAATTGACATGAAAATATTTGCTTACACATTCGCTGCTTTTTCATGCTCACCATCAGCTGCAGTTTCAACTGGAGGGATACTCTGCACAAACAACATAACATTGTGAAAAATATTCTTTCAGGCATTTCATCGAACACCTTGTGTGGACTACAAAAAACACTCAGACAAATTAAGTGGAATGAATACCAAATCAGGTTTGTAGATGTTGTGAACAATGGAAGCTCCGACGAGGAGCGACGCAACAACGACGACGCTTGACCAGGCCAATGACGGAGTCCCCGTCGCTTGTTTCCCACCACCGAATCTCCGATTCATTCCAAAGCTTGCGAATTAGTTACACGCAACCGCCTCTCTCTTCAACCTTACTGATTAAGAGCTTTTCTTGCACAAGCCGTTTGGAGCATATGTGTTTCTTACTTTATTTTCAAAATTGGAGAATAAAGTATTCCCTTTTGACAAAGTTCTGTTAAAAAAAAAAAACCCCCAATGATGAATTTATTACGAAAGTGTTTTGAAATTTTTAATATATTAAAAAAATAAAATAAATCAAATAATAATTTGTAAAATTAAGAATAACGTTGTCTTTGGAAGGACTTTGTTTATTATAGGAATTGTATGAAGTTGACTTTTAAGTTGGACGCTTATTCGAGGGTGTTGACCTAGTTTTAAATTAATGTTGCCTTTGGAAGAACTTTGTTGATTTTTGTAGTTGGTCCAAAATTGACTTTGGAGTTTAACGTTAATTCGAGTGTGTTGAGTCTTGTTTCGAATTAACGTTGTCTTTGGAAATACTTTGTTAATTTATCGAAATTAGTTTGAATTTGATATTGAAGTTGATATTAATTTGAGGGCATTGAAAATTATTTCAAATTAATATTGCCTTGTTAAAATGACTTTGTTGAGTGTTCACCTTTGGACATCTTATGACGGGGTCGTTATAGATAAGCAGTGTGGTTGTCGTTGAAGACTTGTAGTTGAACGTTGACTGAAGGGTCTTGGCGCCGTGTTTCTCGAATCAACGTCGTCGTTGATGAAGAATGCCGACTTGAGGCTTTGCACAGTAATCCTGGATTAAAACACCTTTGTTGATGAATAACTCGACGAACATTCTTGAAGCCACGAAGAACACCTTTGAATTTTCAAAGATGTTTGAAGTCTTGGATCTTGCTGTCCAAGCTCTGGTCTTGGAGCTACACACATCCCACTCTACAACAAAGTCAAGCACAACACATCAAGGCAATGCTAACCAGGTGGGTTAACTCACCTGGCCACCGGGCTCCTCACTTGAGTGAGTGATCTGGGTTTGATTCCCTTTTGGGAACGAATTAGGAGGGAGATATAAGGTTGGACTTGGAGATATGAAGTGTAAGGAGACTTGGTGAACTAACTTAACTACTAACAACTAACATTTACCGATAAAAAAAAAAATCAAGGCAATGCTGCTCACACCACACCTAGTTGGATCCCAGATGCAAGCAAGACCCATTTAAAGGGTAATACCTTGTAATTAGTGCTTAATAAGTGGCAAATTAACAAGTGTATGGACATTTGTCAATTAACTAAGCCACTTAGGCTTAAATAATGCCACCTCACATCTTATAAACCTATAAATAGGGAATTTGTACTCATTTCAAGGGGATTCCCACTTTGAATACAAGAAAATTTCTACTACTTTTTCTCTCTCTATATCTCTCTACACTTCAAATTAAACACTTAATCTTGATTATTGTTAGGAGGAATTCAACACCCAATTAGACACATATAATTAATACACATTATAAAATTCTTCCGACACTGGCATGAGTTTCTTAATAAAGTCCTAAATCCATTCGTGATAATACAATCAAATAATAATTTGTAAAATTAAGAAATATTCCCTCAATCCCGTAGTAATTTGCACCTAATGTGATAACATATTTTTTTAAAGAAAAATGCGTTTATATATAAAGTAATGACATATGAGTAAATATGTATATAATTTTCTTTTGTATGTGCACGTAAATCAATTCTTCATTCTTTAGTAGTTTGCAATTTATGTGGAACACTCAAAAAAAAGTGTACAAATTTTCTGTAGGACGGAGAGAGTAATTTATATATCATTGTAAACAATTAAAATTAATAGCCAAAATAAACAATAAAGTGTAGAAATGACGAGTTAAAATTAAATTTATTATTGAGAATTTTGATAATTTTAATTCCCAAATAATAAATCGAGTTGGTCCTCTAAAGTCCAATTAGTTAAATTGGCCTAAAAAATCTAGTAAAATCCATTGGGCCTCTAAATTTCGATTAAATATTTTGGACCTCTAAATTCTAATTAAATATTTTAGGTCTCTAAAGTCCCGCAGCGATTGAGTCTAGAGAACAAGGATAGGCAACGACTTGTGGAGGAAAAGGAGGAGCAACCACTACTTGTGGAGGAGGACTCTTGAAACGTACCAGGTATTTTCAATTTCTTGGTTATAATTTTCCTCCAATTTACTGGTTTCAAAATTACTGAGAATCTTGGGCACATGATGTCGAGATTTGCTAGATGAACTAGAGAAAATGAGCATTTGTTTTACTGTCTACAACTGTTTGATATTACACTGTTATGTACTCCCTCCGTCCCCCAAATTTATTCTCATTTGGGTGGACACGAGTTTTAAGGAAAATGAGAAAAAATAGATAAGTAAAGATATTGTGAAATAAATATGGGGTTCATTAGAGAATAAAGTGATTATTTGTAAATATGATAATAAAATAATATTTTCTAAAAGATGAATGAGAATAAAATTGGGAGATGGAGGAAGTAAGAATTTCTGCACCATGGTAAATAGATGTAGCTAAAATATATGTTCTTGTTAACTAAAAATATAAATGCTATGATCAATCTAAATCTCAAAGTTTCATGGCTATACCGTAGAACTAATGATGAATTGGAATTGGAATTTATATTGCAGTAGGAAAGCAGAGTCCGAAAGCAAGAAATTGGAATTGGAGTTTATATTGCGGTAGGAAAGCAGAGTCCGAAAGCAAGAAATTGGAATTGGAATTTATATGCGGTAGGAAAGCAAAGTCCGAAAGCAAGGAAGGGTGGGGTGACAAAAAGTATTGAAAACTACTTTTCTTTTCTGTTTTCCTTTTCACCTAATAAAAAAGTGTGGTCCATTTTTTATGCATACACATTTGTCTTAATCTACACTTTGAGTCTTAATTAATGACAATCTTTTTCCATGGTTAAGCTGTAAAATCTATGCATATATTATTACTTCACGGGTGTGTTTTCAAACACTTAAAAAAAATGTAGAATCACTTTTTTTTTTGGGATAAGTTGGATCTTACCTACTTATATAAAAAAGTGATTCTACACTTTTTTAAGGGTTTGAAAACACACCCTACAACTTATGGATGCAAGATATTTGAATCTCAATCTCAAATGTTTTTTGGTAGGAGGCAGAATTGGAATTTATAAGGAATGAAACAAAAGATTGATGTTGTTGGAATAATTGCTTTACAATTTCCTACTTAACAAACACACGGACAGATGCGCACACACACACACTCGCACAATGTGCTAGGGGCGCACACACACAGTCATCCCAGTAAAAAAATTAAACAACATACGATAATGTATATGGGCGGACAACTTACCTCACAAACGAATATGGAGGACTGTAACCGGAGATGCCGTCTCCCGCCGGTTGACCCTTCGCGCCTCCTACAATTGGTGCATAGTGAAAAAATGGGGGAAGTGCCCTAATATGATATATCTTATTATTGCCTATCAAACATAACATATAGATAATGAAAATAAGGGCAGAAAGGTAATTTTACGTTGCTTATATAGATGTCTATATACCCTATCAAACAGGTTGTTTATATATCTTATCAAATACCCATATTATATTTTATCCCATTTTATCCCACCTACCCTATACTATTTTTACACCTTACTAAAATTAACCCATACAAACTTATATTTGTCGTGGACGGACACGGAAGAGCATGTACTAATTGATTGCTTGAAGGAACTAGTAAAGAATAGGTGGAAAACTGAGAATGATATTACAAAGAAGTCATTACACCACTCTCTTTAAGGCATATAATTACAATCAACACAACCTGAGTTTCAACACATCTCTATGACATTTTCTTAATTAACAATAACACTTTGCTACCGTTTAATAACTTGAAAGGAATTAGCAGATGAGCTTGAGATTCCAATTTTAATAGTTAATTTAATAGATATTATGCATACACCCACCACCACTACAAATTATAAGGAGAAACATTGTATTCAAAATGATAATAGAATTGATTTCACTGTAACTATGCATAGAAATTTCAATATCTGAGTTATGGCAAAAATTATTTAAAAAAGAAAAAGAGTTTTGTAGGTACCAACTAATACATTAAATCACCAACATTAATATTTAATCGCATATTCCAATTTTCTAAAATGAATGTTTCCAATTCCTCAACTCATCAAATAGGAGATTTTTTTTTTTGTTTTGGTCACACAGCAAAGAGAAATAAGATTGATAGCGGCTATACATATACATCTCCATACATAAACAATCTATAAATATATAAAAGCAGCAGTGATTATACGATTTTGTTGGCGAGTGAAAAGCAGTAAAATCGTGACTTGCACTTCCTACCGTAGCGAGTGAACAGTCAACTTTAAAGCCGAATCTAATTTTTTTATTTTTTGTCCATTCACAGGGGCGCCTAATTTTTATTCACAAAATGGCAAACGGTTTGCAAAAAATGTTGAGCCCACACTTGCAAAAAATAATTTTGAAACCCTAAATAAAATATAATCACATTCAATTATACCTTCAGTTGACAGCGTGGCGTGTCCGTGGACAGCAGGGGGTGCGTCGCGTGTGGCAGCGCGGAGGCGAGGCTGCGACTGTGTCTGATGTAGCGCACAGGCGTGGGCGGCGCCGGCGGGAGGAGGCGGCGGTTGAGGTGGAGGAGGCAGCGATGCCTGGCCGCTGAAAATCCGTGGTAATGACTGAGGAAGACTACAAGAGTATAATAGATGGTACAATGTGGATAAGTGGGTTTCTGAAATTTTAGGTTTAGATATAGGTCTCATGGGCCATTAATGAAATTTTGGACCAACTTTATCATTTATTTATTGGTCCATGTTATATGCACCCAGATTTGTTAAAAGTACACACACTGTATAATTTTATTAGTTAAAAAATATATAAAATATAGTATAGATATTTTTTACTTTTTATTCCTAATGTGTACACCCACCTTAATTTTCGAAACAAGTCCCAAAAGCATAACTGTATTTTTTCTTGTAAAATACCAATGTATTAAATAATAATTTTTTTAAAAACGAAAAAAAATCTCAAATAAATGAAAAATAATACTCCCTCTGTCCCATAGGAATTTGCACACTTTCCTTATTTGGATGTCCCACACAAATTTGCACACTACTAAAAAAGGAAATATTGATTTACATGCACACTCACAAACTTATACACATATTTACCCATATGCCACTACTTTATATATAAAACACATTTTCCTTAAAAAATGTGTCGTCCCGTAGGGTGCAAATTCCTACGGGACGGAGGGAGTAAACAAGAATAAATAAAATAATCAATATATGTTAAATTCAGCGTTGTTTTTACTTTTTTTTTTTTTTTAAATAGGAGTGTCTCGCAAATGGGAAAAGCAGCGCCATTGTAGTGGATGAACGTCATTGAAGTTTGAGATAAAATTTAGTGAAGAGTAGCGTGATGTGAGAAATTGTGCGGTTTTAATGGGATAATACGGGGGCTATGTAGTGAAGGTGGGAAAAGGAAAAAGAAGAGAGAAAGAAGAACATGAGAAGAAAAGAGGAAAGAAAATGCGAAGAGAAAATGTGGGTGCGCAGAAAAAAATAAAGAGAAAAATTAAAATTATTTAAAAAAAAACAGGTGGGTTAGCTACCTGACCACCACACTCCTCACTTGAGTGAGTGGCCTGGGTTCGATTCCCTCTAGGAACGAATTAGGAGGGAGATATAAGGTTGGCTTGGAGATAATGTTTGAGTGTTTGGAGACTTGACGAACTAACTTAAATACTAACAATTAACATTAGCGATAAAAAAAATATTTAAAAAAATTGATAATTTGTAAGGTCTTAACTAACATTTACCGATAAAAAAAAATTATTTAAATTTTTTTGATAATTTGTAAGGTGTGTGCACTGCAAACACATGTGGGTGCATATAACTTGTGCCTTATTTATTTTACTTAAACATATTTATTATAAAATGATGTGCTAATTTAATTTAGTGCATAGCCATTTTTATAATATAAGATCACACGTTTAAAGAAAAGGAATAAGTGAGTGTAACCTTAAATAAAAAAAAAAGGTGTATTTTATTAATTTTTGTAAACATGCATAATTTTTTAATAAATATATTATATTTTTTCTGTAAAATAACAAATACAACTTTCTTTTATATTATTTAATCAGAATTTTATCAATTTTATTAGTTTGTTAATCTTAACTTATGATGATATAAAAAAATAAGTTTAATTTAAAAAAAAAATAATTAAGAATTTTGCACTGATTGTCTCATGAAAAAATTATCATTTATCAAAATACATGTTATAAATTCAAATTTTAAATTTGAACCGTAGACAAGTTCAAATTTTAGACTTGAACTATAAGTTTCCATTTGCTAATACCTTACTTTTCAGAAAAATGATTGTGCTTAATTTTAATATACAACTAATGAACTATAATATTATATGACAACTTTGATGTCATAGTTAGCAATTATTGACTCAATTCACAGTTCGCTTTAGTAACCAAATCAAAATATTGGGTCAATAAATTTAATTAACAAATTTATTTTACTTTCACAATATATTATCATATTCATTAAAGTTTTTTCAAATTTAATTATTCAATTATAAATTAACATAATCTCATATTATAATTATAGATTTTTTAAAATTTAAATTATGAATAAAATTTCAAAATGATCAAAGACAATAAAAATATAAATAATAATTTTTCTATTTTTTTTCTAAGTTATTGTCTTTATTTTATTATTATCCATTTAAAAATAAAATATAAATAATTATGAAAATTATATGCCTACTAATCTATATTTTTTTTAAAATTGATGAACAACAAATGGTTAAATTATATTTGCAGTGAAGTTGTGGAATATAGTTGTGTAATTAAAAAAAATGGGATTAATTCTATGAAAAATGCACCACATTGAACTCAACTTTCAATTTAATCTTGGTCTTCGCAATTATTATTAAAAAATTCAATATTTTATGAAATTTCAATTCGATACATGTTCTTTTATTTTCGTTCAACAACTAATGACATGGCTCATCGGAGCACGTGAAAGTTTACCACACTAGCGTAAACACATTTAATTACCTTTTTATTTTTTTAAAATTTTCACATCATATATCATATACATATATATAAAAAAACATACTTTTTATTTTAAAATATTTTTTTGATGTAGAAGGGGAAAACGCTTTATATGTGTTAGGATATTCCTGTTAGTTGTTTTGATGATATAATAAACCAATCAGCTTGTAATAGGACCAGTTGTACCTGTTAGTCAGTTGATGTGTAGTTAGGATTAGATAGGTTTGAGTAAGGGGGAATTCACCTTGCTACCTAGAAGATCCGAAGCTATCGTAGAAAAGAAGACCAGCTAAGGCCTTGAGGACTTAGTCGATTCATGAAGACAGAAGACTTAAGCAGCTGACACTGGAGCATCAAGAGTAGAACATCAGAGGAGTTAAGATCAGCTGACATCAGAGGAGTTAAGATCAGCTGACATCAGAGGAGTTAAGATCAGAAGATCAGCTGATATCAGAAGATCAGCTGATCAGCTGAGCACGTCGCAGACAAGACAAGGACCAAGGATCAAGCGCTTCCAGACAAGATTCTGAAGACCAGCTGAGGTGCACTCCAGCAGACTTGCACATCAGCTGAGGTCAAAGTATCAGCAGACTGATACACCAGCTGAGGAGACAGATCAGCTGAAGTCTTGAGCTATGCCCAGATTTTACGGAATCAATTCAAGGGTTGACTTGCGACAAAAGGAAGGAAGATTCCCAGAATAGAAGATCAATCAATCAAGGGGACAAACTTGATTGATTGTAGATCGCGAAGATTGACGGGAATCAAGAAGGAGATTCAATCAATCTCAATGATTGATTGAATACGAGATTATAGGATCTCAGATTTCTAGTCCATCCCAACGGCTAGTTATTTGACCCTATAAATTAGAGTAATAGTGATGATTTCAGTATCGGATTTACACGCACTTTAAGCTTGCCGAAACTCTGTCAAAATCATTACTCGCACTCAACACCTTATACTCATACTGATTATTTGTAAAGCTTTGTAGAAGCTGTGAGAAGTCGATTGCTTCTGAAGCATTGACGTTTTGTAAGAGAGTAGTACTCTCGAAGTGAGTGAGTGAGTGAGTGAGTGAGTAAGTAAGTTAGTGGAGAGCCCCACAATTCCAGTTGGATAGTGGAGAGTAGAGTAGGACATTTATCCGAACCACTATAAATCCCTCGTGTCCCTTGCCTTTATTTTCTGTTCTTTACTTGTGCACATGACCTAAAACTGATTTTCTTCAAAAACGTTTCTGCAAAATTTACACAGCGCACAACTTTCAAATTCAGACTATCTCAAGTAGTCTGGTGTTTTTGAAATAAGCCAAAAATTTGGAAAAAGGTTTGAATCCCTACAAGTCTATTCAACCCCCCCTCCTTCTAGACTTGTTTAAGGGTATTCTTTCTCTAAAACCTGTCTTTGGGACCAACAATATGTTTGTAGTATTCAATATCAGATTCACAAAACACTTGAAAAACACTCAAATACCCTAGGAAAAATTATCCAAAATTGTATCAAATCCTGAAAAATCCCAATACTAGAGGTTTGAATTTCTAATTTATGTATGCATGTCAGCATGACAAACTTTTATTCACCCCGACGAGATACATTATTTAGTGCAATTCACTAACACTTTGAATTTTGGAGTTCTACTACTTTTTATTATTTTTTTACATAGAAGGGATTAAGGGGTTTCTACTATTGTTAAAAAAAATATAGTTGCAATTGATTATAATTTATGGATTATTTCTTTTAAAGCTTTGCCAAATCATGCAATTAATTTTCAAATTTTTTCTTACTATTGAGAAATTTTTATTTTTTCCACGAAAGTTGGAATCAATTGAATTTTTGCTGAATATATAGATTGTGATAACCAATAGAACAAAAAAAAATGATATCTGAGCATGAAATTTGCACTAATGAATTAATTGAATATTTGAATTTATTAATAATAAAATTGTGCAAATGCAACTAACTGGGGAGATCATTTTTTTTAAGTTCACAAGTGAGAACTGAACAAGTAAGTAGACGACGATAACCAATACATTATTATAAAATTAACTACAAATGAGAAGCTGATAAATTATTTTTTCTCCTTTAATTGATGATGAGATATTTTGTTATATTTTGAATTTTTGGATGAGAAAAAGTAATTATTTAAAGTTTATTCATCTATGTATAATTTTTTATTGGGATAATTACATCCGTAGACAAAATTCCTTTAGTATCCACATCCAGGGTCTCAACTATTCACTAACCACAAGAGAGACAATTCGTTGAATTAAAACCCCCATCCAGCCATCTTTATTTATTCTTTGCCCCTACAAAATAGAACCCCCAACTAAAGGAATTTTATATGTGTCAGACAACTTTCTGTCATGTCCAACAGTGCCAAACCCCCAGGTAATCATTCCATCTACCATCTATACTTCGTAGGTTTCCTCTATACGTATTTGGAAGACAAGTAATTCAAATTCAAATTTTGAATTCCAGATACACCGTGTGTTAAAGAACATTCATCCAGATTTGGCACATTCATGGTATCAATTCATTTGAATCCCGATATACTCTAGCATTTATATTTTGTTTTACGTTTCAGGTAATGACCAGAATGGATGTGATTCTTACTGTTTTCTATAATACCGAATTAAAGCTATGAATGTGAATGACGGTCTCTCGTTCAATGAACTATTCCGAGGCGTGGGTGATATATGGTCCGATTTAATTTCAGGTACGTGGAAACTTAGATATTCTGTTGGTTCGGTCAATAATTGCGTGTTGGAATCTAATATGGATATGAAGAATATGATATCTATTTGTCATGTCATGTCTAAAAAATTAATATATGTATCTGTTGTGGAAATACCCAAGAGCCCCCCTGTTGTTATCCCGACTCTGAACTCGATCAATGAAAACACTGTTATGGATGATTGTGCATTTCGAAGTAGTGGAGGTCATCATATTTTACATTCCGTAGATGATTCTACCTCTAATAATGTTAATGATTTGGGTGTGAGGAGAAGTGTGTTGAAACAGAGCAAGTTGTCTTTTCAAGTTTCTAAGAAATCAAGTTGCCTAGGGCAGTCTTCCAATGTCAATGGTGATGATGCACTGTATCCCAATTATGATATATGTCCATTTACTGAAAGAATTCCACTCTTATCCGATGGCTGGCATGATGTATTTGATGGTGGCATTGGTACCATATTCAAAAAAGTGGCACTAGGGTTTAGGACCGCATTAATCAAGCATGCCACAATGCTTGGTTATAGATATAGGCTTGTGAAGAACCGCCCCGAATAAATCCACGTAGAATGTGTTGATAAGGGTATATGTGGTTGTGAATGGTACGTTAAAGCTAGGTGTGTGAAAACATGTAGGTGGTTTGAGATATATAAAGGTTATTTTCATCACAGATGCCTCGGTAAGGGTGTTTATCCAACAAAAAATCATTTAAGTCCTAAGGTTATTGGTCAATTGATACGTAATGAGGTAAGGACTTACCACGATATAAATGGCAGTAGAATTGTTGAGATCATGAAGAATAATTATGGCATTGATATTCCGTACTACAGAGGCTGACGTGCAGCCGAAGAGGCAAAAGAGAGCGTGTTCGGTTCATACCACAAGTCATAAAATGAACTCCATTGGTATTCTTTAGCGGTTGTTCGCACTAACCCTGGTATGTACCTATACGCCTAGTCATTTGACATATGTAATTACATATATTCCATCTCTATTAATGCGACGTGTATTTTCTTTCAGGAAGCGTGTTCGATTTGGAAGTAGACCCCCTTACACAAAGTTTCAGCCGTGTTTTTGTTGCGTTCCGTCCTTGCGTAGATGGATTTAAAATATGTAGGTCAATGTTATTCCTCGATGGTATGCTTCTCCATGGACGTGCAAAGGGTATGTTGCTCACTGCAATTGGAAAGGATGAAGATAACGGTAATATTTTATAAGTTAATTAGACGGTGACATAATCTGCTTTTAAACGTATTACCATATTGTGTATGATATACCCCATTTCCTTGTGTATACATCCCAATTTAAGTTAAGTTATTTATGTTATATCATTTGTAGGTCAGTTTCCAGTAGCATTTGCGGTTGTCTCTTCTGAAAACACTTCTAATTGGACATGGTTCTTGACTAAGTTACGCGACCACTGCACACACGAGAAGGAAATTTTCTATGTATCCGATCGGAACTGTAGATTAATGTCTGCTTTCCCACTTGTTTTTTACACGCCCAACCATTATTTTTGTTTGTTTCATCTACTTTCAAACCTGAGGGGTAGATTTGGTGGTGGTTTACGGAAGAATACCAAACACAAGCTCGCTGACTTATTCAGGGAGTGTGCATACACACCCAATTTGTGTTTGTTTGATGAGAGAATTGAAATTTTCAAGCAAGTTGGAGGGCGTGCAGCTGAAGAATGGTTATCGCAATTGTCGTACAACAAATGGGTAGTTTCACATGCCCCACACATTGTTCGATACGATGAAATGACTTCCAATGCAACGGAGTCATTCAATTCTTGGTTGAAAGAGGCTGCGGCCTACCCATTACACAAATGATTGACCATATTCGGAAAGGTATTCAGTGTTTGCATCTTCAAGTTAATATGACTGCTGCTATTTTGTGTTTATGTTGATCATACCAGTGTGGGTGTTTTCAGATATTAGTAGGTGGCAGCTGGAAAGAAAGGATAAAAGCGCGACGTGGTCAACTCTTCTTTGCCCAACCAAACATGCTCTTTGGGTCGGTTTGTGTTATCTTTCTCAGTCTTGGAGGGTATGTCAGCGGGGGAATGCTAAGTTTGAAGTGATGAGCTCACCATCAGTTGTGGTCGATGTCGAAAACAGACATTGCTCGTGCTCCCAATGGCATATAACTGGTTTCCCATGTGCTCACACTGCTGCTGTAATTGTCCAACATGGTTTATCTCTCGAGTCTTATATTGATGGATATTTCTTGACATACACATACCAAGTCTGCTACACGTACAGTATACAACCAATTTCTCAAATTGAGACGTATGATTTGCAGAGTACGATGGATAATGATACAGTGCTCCCTCTAATACTGAAAAATCCACCAGGTCGTCCGAAGAAATCCAGAATGAGGTCATATGGAGAGTTCCGCATGTCTTTCAAAAATTATAATTAAGTTTGTACTAATAAACATCATCTTATAGGGCTGCTTCCTTTATATTATTTGTAGTTCTACACAATCTGCGGTTCGTTGTACGAAATATATATGAATCAAATATGTGCTCATTTATTGTAACATTAACTGGCTGTTTTTTTAAAACCATATTCTGTTAGTGTTGCTTCATTTGGGCAATGTCAAATATGCACACTCTGTTCATTCACAATTGACATATCTGCAATGCTTCTAATTAGGCAATGTCATTCATATTTGTTCAACCACTTAAACACTGGATTCATAAAGTACTTAATTGCATACAAATACACACCACCAAGTGTTTTCGGAAACTATTACATATGTTACCTACGTAGTCATCCTTATTAACCGAAATTAATATATACTGCCATGATCCCCCCTTAGCTAATGCTTCATATTTGTACAAACAAATGGATGTATTACGCTTGGCCAGCTGTACATTTACTTAGCCAGCTCAAACTTTTAGTATACTTGCGGTGCACACTCGTTGTGTACAGTACACATCACACCGTCATGGTACTCGGATTATGTGTACGATACACAATGCGAAGTACACAGTACATTTTGCGCCCACCCACTATGTACAGTACACCCTGATCTATATGGGTACACACACTTTTGTAGTCGGTACACAACTTCACAGTGATATGGTGCTCACAGGTTGTGTACCACGATTGTTTCTGATGTACTGTCGTTTCCAACAACAAATAATTTCATTCCTGCTTCATCATGTTTTTTTTGCATGTGATGAAAAAATTATACATAGGATTACATTACCTACAACAATATCACCGGCTGACTACATGTTATAAGGCAAAACACACAACTAAAGCACGCAAAAAAAAATAGTTTCACTCCTCTTACAAGTTACAACAGATTGATGGGATGACTGCAGCAACTGACATTCCCCCTTATACACAGATTGACACATCTTGCACAATGCACACAAAACAATTCAGACAAACAATTACATGTGTTACAGATATCCATCATGCATCTACTATTAAAACCCAATTTATGTCCAAATGCCCCTCATAACACATCACACTCATATGTTCACACGAGTCACTTAACAAACCAGTCAACCTCAACATTATCCGGATCCATGAACCAGTCAACCATACGATTCATGTAGTCTCCTGAATCACTTTTCGAGAATGGCTTATACGTTGGATACCTTCTGTACATCTCCGACTCCATATAGAAACAAACAATTACTCCACAGTCTAGACTCCCAGGCTTTTGTTGTATACACGGCAGCCCTTGAATTGTAATTTTACTACTGCCTAGCATATTGTTTTTCACGGGATCGTTCTTCGCACAATTCTGCAGCCGTGGCATCACATCTGAAGGAACATATTAAATAAACAAATTACATTTTTTGAGATATATCTTATTATTGCCTATCAAACATAACATACAGATAATGAAAATAAGGGAAGAAAGGTAATTTTACGTTGCTTATATAGATGTCTATATACCCTATCAAACAGTATTTTAAAATTATACAAGGTTGTTTATATATCTTATCAAATACCCATATTATATTTTATCCCATTTTATCCCACCTACCCTATACTATTTTTACACCTTACTAAAATTAACCCATACAAACTTATATTTATCGTGGACGAACACAGAAGAGCGTGTACTAATTGATTGCTTGAAGGAACTAGTAAAGAATAGGTGGGAAACTGAGAATGACATTACAAAGAAGTCATTACACCACTCTCTTTAAGGCATATAATTACAATCAACACAACCTGAGTTTCAACACATCTCTATGACATTTGCTTAATTAACAATAACATTTTGCTATCGTTTAATAACTTGAAAGGAATTAGCAGATGAGCTTGAGATTCCAATTTTAATAGTTAATTTAATAGATATTAGGCATAGACCCACCACCACTACAAATTATAAGGAGAAACATTGTATTCAAAATGATAATAGAATTGATTTCACTTTAACCATACATAGCAATTTCAATATCAGAGTTATGGCAAAAAATTATTTAAAAAAGAAAAAAGAAAAAGAGTTTTGTAGGTACCAACTAATACATTAAATCACCAACATTAATATTTAATCGCATATTTCTAAAATGAATGTTTATACCCTTTTGTAGTTTCCAATTCCTCAACTCATCAAATAGGAGATTTTTTTTTGTTTTGGTCACACAACAAAGAGAAATAAGATTGACAGCGGCTATACATATACATTGTTGGGAAATGACTTGAAAAAATGTTTTGATAAAATCCCAAAGACCCCCCCTGATGTATTAATGTATCTATAAAAGACTTAGAAATCTAGCCCAAAGTGTTAAGAGGCTATGATAAAAACTTAGAATATAAGTTTGTAAACTGACAGGCCACTTTGTTGAAAACTAGTCTGATGTATCTTAGACTAGCCTCATGTAGGATTAGGAGATACACCCATTTTTTTAAGAATGCACCCCAGAAGACTAGGTCCAAGCAGCCTGAAAGGACTCCCCTGAAGACAAGTAACCTGATGTATTAAATGCCTTCAACATTTAATATGGAAGCAGCCAACACATAGATGAAGTGTTAAATGCAGCAAAGAGAATGTTTCAAGTCACCTGATGAAAAGAAAGAGGACTTCAATGCAACCGTTAGGACTTGACTGAGGAACAATTAAGACAGGCCAATGAGAAGCTGCCATCTATGTACGGACCTAACACAAAGACTGACCTGTCAGTACCAAGTTCAGAAGCAACCAACAACCTAGGATGGCACAGTTTTCAAAGGCGGCTGCAATAACTCTATGCAGGCATTTAATGAGCTATCAACCATTAATGCTTGAGAGTTGACCATCCAAAATCTGAAGAAGATCTTTAGAACGTTGGACTGCTACATTTTCACGGATTTGACCATCCAAAATCTGAGGAAAATCTTGAAGAACGTTGGTACACCAAAATAGCTTAGATTTGAAGCTATCTCTCCAACGGATAGTCTTTCAAATTTAAGTCTATAAATACAAAAGTTGAAGAAGAAGCTAAGTACGGGAAACTAACAACCTTAACTGATAATCTGAAAAGCTCATACACTCAAGCACTCAAAATCACTCTAGTTTCCCAAGTGCTTACACTGCTTAGAATTCATTCTTGTATTTAGGCTTACACTGTAATATCTTAGAAGCCTACTGAGATAAACCAATCTAGTTATTGTTCATCATTGTAAAGGGCTATCTCAACCTTAGTTGGAAAGACTCAAACCCTTAAACCAAGTTAGGTTCAAGGTTGTGAGTGGTAAGAAAGTAAGCTGAGGAGTGTCTCAGTCTGAAATCTGAGAGGACTAGGACTCAGTGAAAATCCTAGAGATCAAGAGGAGCTATTCTTGATCGGTGCACCTTGGCACTCTAAAACAAGGAATTCCTGTGGTTAAGGAATTCTCCTGTTAAATCAGGAAAAGTGGATGTAGGAGAGTTTAACTCCGAACCCCTATAAATCCCTGTGTCTCCTGTGCATTTGTGTGAGTTAATAACTTCAAGTGTTTCACAAATAATCCACTGCACAACTCAAACTGATCAGATCCTCAGGTAACTTGTCAGGCAACCTTCAAGTCCACTGATATTTTATAAGTGGCATGTGTTTTTAACAAGTCTACTGTAAACTGATCTTTGAAAATTTGTACTTACAGGTGTATTCCCCCCCATACACCTGTCTTTGTCTATTTGGGACCAACAAGTGGTATCAGAGCAGGGGTTCGTAGAACCACTGCCTTGATATATCATTGAGTGTTCACTTGAACTGATCTGACCAACATTTCTTGAAGTTTTTCTTGTTAAACATGTCTACACAAGCAGAAGGATCAATCAACACAGGGAACACTGCCACAGGAGCAGCCCATACCAATGTAGTTGGAAGCTCAGACTCTAACATGGGAACCAATCCTCTCAATCATCTTGCACATCACAAGCTACCCCAGTTCTCAGTAGAAGGATGTGATTTCTGGAAAATAAGGATGAGGGCTCACCTAGCCTGTGTGCATGATTAGATGCTCAGAGTAATCACAAGGGGTCCTTTTGTCTTTATAACTGCTAATCCTATGATCACACAAGCTCAAATTAATGATCCTAGAGAAGAGTGGCCTAAGGATGAAGATGACTTCACTGCTGATGAGAGAAAGAGACATAATCTCAACTTTGTTGCTATGAACATATTATACACAACCATCACTGACTCTGTCATGGGAAGGGTTGTCCATTGTACAACAGCAAAAGAGATATGGGACACATTGGCTCTCCTGTGTGAGGGAACTGAAAAAATAAAAGAAAACAAATTGTCAGTGGCTGTTCAAAAGTATGAGCAATTCTCAATGGAATCAAATGAGACCGTTGACCAGCTTGATGGCAGGTTCACTGACATTATGAATGAAATAAACTCCCTTGGAAAGGTTTACACCAAGAGGGAGGTTGCTCTCAAAATCCTCAAGGGACTCTCACCTAGGTGGGATGTCTACTCTGTGATGATGCAAAACACAATGGATCTATCTAACATGTCTATACAGCTAGTGTTCTCAGAACTCAAGGCCCATGAGTTTGATCTCAATAGAAAGAGAGCTACAGAAGAGCCTTCCTCATCAGAGAAAGGAGTAGCATTCAAGGCAAATAGTTCTGAAGCTAAACCAGCCAAGATCACGAAAGCCAACAAGCCTTGCAAATCTCAGAGCAAAGCTGAGCTGAAAGAGGAGATGAGCCTTCTAGCAAGAAGGTTTGAGAAGCCGAACTCTAGATTTGGCAAGTACAAGAGATACTATCAGGATAGCAAGGAAAGGAAGTCCAGGTTCACCCCCAGGAATGAAAAGGAACCTGAGAAGGACTACAAGAGGAACAACAAAAGTGAGGAATCCACCTCAAAATCAGAATCCAGAAAGAAAGACAAGGAAGAAGCTGAAGATGATGAGAAGAGATGCTTTCAGTACAACAAAACAGGCCACTTCCAGTATGACTGCTCTCAGCTGAGCTCCAAAGAAAGGAAGGAAAGGCAGGCCAAGAGGGACAGGAGACTGGATAGAAGAGCAATGGTGGCTGAAGATGAGGAAGCTGCAAGCCCATCTGAGGAGATATTCACTGATAGCAGTGATGATGATCTATGCCTCATGGCCAATGATGAACCTGAGGTACAATCTCACCTTTGTCAATCAATAGCACACTCACCTGAGCCTAGCTCAGAGTCAGCAGGAGACCTCAACCTTCAGCTCTCTTTAGAACAATTGATGGTTGACTTCTTCAGGCTGCAAGAGGCATACCTCACTCTTGAGGAAGAAAACAGGATGCTAGCAAATGAAAACACCAGGCTAGCTGAAACTGAAATTGAGGCAGACCTTGCCTCAGCCTCCCAAACCATTGCCCTGACAAATGATGTGGAAACACTCAAGAGTCAGGTCAGTGCAAAGGATGAGCTGATCAGGGGACTGACCAATGATCAGAACAGGCTAGTTAGTGAAAATAATGAGCTAGCCATTCAAATCAAAATCCTTATCAGCAATGTAAATTTTCTAAAGGAATTCGAGGATCATCTGCTGAAAAAGCTAGAATCTCTGAATAAACCTTCTCTTGCCATAGAGAAAATCCTAAGTTCACAAAATAGCTCAGACAGCAGATATGGGATAGGATTCTTCCCATGCCCTCAGAAGGCCCTCTCAATACTGCATCCACAAGAAGTAATGAGAGAGTGTTTGTAAGGTCCTCTGAGAATCCCAGAAGGACCCTTGATAAGGGCAAAAGGCCTGCTGAACATATTGTGGAGGTGATAGTGCCAAGTAGGTCCACTGAAAAGACTAGAACAACCTATACACCTCCCAAAACAAACTCCATGAAAAATCAATTCCAAAGAAGAAAAATCTCTAGAAACAAATGGAATAATGTTCAGTACACATATCCTCAACCTAGATCATCTCCATGGAGACAATCTAGGCAGAGGACAAACTGGCCTGAATCTTCTATCAGAGGAGTTGACAGAAGGGTTCATTTCATGGAACCACTCTCATATATGCCCTATGAGAGGAATTATATCCCCCCTTATCAACAGCATATAAGGCCAGCTGCACCAAAGCCCTTTAGGAACAGGAGGTATGACAAACCACATGTCTCACAAAGGACTAACACTTATAGGCAGTCAACTCCTAGGGCAGTTAAGGAGTCTACTGTCTATGTAGATGTTTATGGGAGAAAAATCAGTCAGTCCAAAGCAATCAGGACTGTTAAGCAGATTTGGATCCCTAAAGGTACAGCTAACCAAATAGGACCCAACACAAGATGGGTACCTAAGAACTGATCTTTATGCAGGTTGAGGACTCTCAAGATGACTAGTACCTGGATAGTGGTTGCTCAAGGCACATGACAGGCAACCAAAGTCTCCTGACTAACTACAAGGATAGGAAGGGTCCTCAGGTCACTTTTGGTGATAACTCAAAAGGAATCACAAAAGGTTATGGTACCCTGATAATAGGGACAGTCCAGGTAACAAATGTATCATATGTCAGTGGACTGAAACATAACCTGCTTTCTATAAGCCAATTCTGTGATAAGGGATATAATGTTGAGTTTTCAAGTAACCTGTGATGGGTAAGAAAAGCATCAAATACACAGGTACTACTAACAGGGTCTAGGAAAGGTAATGTTTATCTTGCAGACTGGAGATCATGCCCAAAAGAGATATGTCTTATTGCCAAGAGCTCAAATGACCTGACATGGTTGTGGCACAGAAGGCTCAATCACCTGAATTTCAAGACTCTCAACAAAATCACAAGACTGAGCCTAGTGGAGGGGATACCAAATGAGGTGTTCAACAAAGACCACATTTGGAAAGCCTGCCAAGAAAGGAAGCAAATAAAAGCCTCATTCAAAAGCAAGATAACTCCCTCCACTGACAGGATACTTCAACTTCTACACATGGACCTCTTTGGACCTGTTACACCAGCCAGCATCAATGGAAGCAAATACACTCTAGTAGTGGTGGATGACTTCTCAAGATTCACTTGGGTGATATTCATTTCCAGCAAAAAGGATACCCAACTCAGGCTACCTGAGTTACTCAGGAAAATTTCAAATGAAAATGATCTATCTATCATCAGGATAAGATCTGATAAAGGTACTGAGTTCATAAATTATATTATCACTGACTTTTGCAATAAGTCAGGTATATCCCATGAGACATCAGCTACTAGAACTCCTCAACAAAATGGGATAGCTGAAAGAAGAAACAGGACACTAAAGGAGGCTGCCAGAACCATGCTTGCTGATGCACAAATTCCCAAAAGGTTTTGGGCTGAAGCCATACACACAACCTGTTATACTCAGAATAGATCTATGCTCACTAAAATACAAGGCAAAACCCCCTATGAGCTATGGAATGGTAGGAAACCTCAGGTATCCTATTTTCATATCTTTGGTTGTAAGTGTTTCATTCACAACAATGGGAAAAGACAACTGAAAATCTTTGATAGCAAAGCTGATGAAGGAATTTTCCTTGGATATTCTCAAATCAGTAGAGCCTTCAGGGTATATAACTTGAGAACCCTTGTTGTGGAAGAAACACCCCATGTTGTCTTTGATGAATCTACTCTTGAGTCCAGGAAAGATCAGGCTACCAAAGAAATCATTGATAAAATGACTAACCTGACCTTGGACAAACTCACTTACAAGAAGGTGGATGCCTACATACCAACATGGGACAACCTAGGCTTAAAGGAGTCAGAGGACTGCTCTCAGAGGTCAAACCAGCCTGAGGAAATCCACACTGATGAAAATGAGCTGAATGACCCAATCCCAGCTCCTCAGGTAACTTTTGTCAATAAAGAAGCTGGCCAAGCTGAGACAGACACTGAGCATAATATTCAGGGGGAAGTCAGACTAGACTGTGTTGATAACTTAGAAACAATCTGAATGATGACTCAGGACTCCTTCCCTCTGCTCTTTCTCCTGAATTACTTAGAATTGCCCAATCTAGTGACTCAATCCCAGTTGGAGAGGTATCCACTGAGGATAACCCCACTGAAAGAGGACAATCCAAAAGAAGCTGGTTGATTGATCATCTAATCAGTCAGATTCTAGGAGATCCTAACCTAGGAGTCAAGACTAGAAGTTTTCATGGAGAGAATACTCTCTTTTGTTGTTTCCTTTCAACACAGGAACCCAAGACTATTGAAGAAGCCTTAAAGGATCCAAATTGGATCATTGTCATGGAAGAAGAACTAAACCAGTTCACAAGGAAACAAGTGTGGGAGCTTGTCAAAAGACCAAAGCATGCTAATATCATTGGAACCAAGTGGGTCTTCAAAAATAAGAAGGATGAGAATGATGTGATAGTCAGAAACAAAGCAAGATTGGTGGCCAAAGGATACTCACAAGTTGAAGGATTTGATTATGATGAAACCTTTGCACCAGTAGCCAGACTAGAGGCTATCAGACTATTTCTTGCCTATGCTGCCCATAAAAGGTTCAAAGTCTACCAATTAGATGTCAAGAGTGCATTCCTCAATGGGGTTCTAAATGAAGAAGTCTATGTGGAACAACCCTCTGGCTTTGAGGAAGGCAACAAAGTCTACAAGCTTAGGAAAGCCCTATATGGCCTGAAACAAGCACCAAGAGCCTGGTATGATACTCTGTCTCAGTTCCTCTTGGAGCATGGTTTCACCAAGGGGAGTGTTGACAGAACACTCTTCAGAATCTCACATGGAGAAGATATACTCTTGGTCCAAATCTATGTGGATGATATCATATTTGGATCACAGAATGAGGATCTATGCACAAGATTCTCACATCTCATGAAAGGAAAATTTGAGATGTCCATGATGGGAGAGATGAATTTCTTCCTTGGACTGCAAGTCAGGCAGTCCCCTGAAGGAATATTCATCAATCAGGCCAAGTACACAAGGGAGCTGATTCAGAAATTTGGTTGCAACTCAAGCAAAGTAGTCAGGGTACCTATGAACACAAACACAAAGCTTGAACCTGATGAAGAAGGAGAAGTTGTGGATCAGACTACCTATAGAGGAATCATTGGATCTCTTCTATACCTCACTGCAAGCAGGTCTGACATTACTTATGCAGTAGGGATCTGTGCAAGATATCAGGCTAGTCCAAGGAAAAGTCACCTGGAAGCCACAAAGAAGATTCTGAGATATCTCAAGGGTACTGTCAACATGGGACTTTGGTACCCCTCTGATGATAACTTTGAATTAACAAGCTACTCTGATGCTGACTATGGAGGTTGCAAAATTGATAGAAAGTCAACCACTGGGACATGTCAATTTCTTGGAAACAAATTGATATCCTAGTTCTCAAAAAAGCAGAGTTCAGTAGCAACAAGCACCACTGAAGCTGAATGCATGGCTGCTAGAAGCTGCTGTGCCCAAATCTTATGGATAAGGCAACAACTAACTGATTACAACATGCAGACCAGTGAAGTACCTATCTTCTGTGATAACAATAGTGTTATTGCAATATCACAAAACCCTGTACTTCACACAAGATGCAACCATGTGGATATCAGGCATCACTTCATCAGAGATCATGTGGAGAAGAAGGATGTATGTTGGTCCCTAAAGAAGACTTTGAGTCTTCTTGTTTTGAAAACAGCTGACTATACAATCAGCTGAGTGCGCAGTGATCTTAGTGTGCGGAAACGTTTTTAGTTAAATCCTTTTTAATTAGAAAAACCTTTTTAATCTTTAGTGCAGCAAGTTGGAGTAATACAATAAGGCAAATAAAAACATAAGATTTATAGTGGTTCGGACCAACTGTCCTACATCCACTCTCCTCAATCCAACTTGGAGTTGAGGGGCTCTCTTACTCACTTACTTACTCCCTTACAACCTTCGAGAGAAATCTCTCTTACAACTCTTGTTAGTGCAAACAACCTTGCAACTAACTGATCGACTTCTACAAAGTCTTACAAATGAATAATAAAGTATAATGGGTGTGTTTGTGTACAGAGGAAAAATATTGTAGCCTATCTGCTAGTGTAATCGCGTGTAGGATCGTTATAATTTTTCTCTCTTGTACTCATATTTATAGGTAACAAAAACTAGCCGTTAGAGTTGACTAGGATTTGAAATTCCTATAAATATGTAATCAATCAATCAGAATGATTGATTGATTCTTGATTTCCAGGTTGATATCTTTCCATCTTTGGCTTGATCTTCAATCTGATTGACATGTTTGATTGTCTATGATTCTGGAAATCTTCTAGCCGCTATTGTGATCTTGTCCTTTTGACATGATTGACTTCCCATAAATAGATCTTCTATGCAACAGCTTCAGACGACCTCAGCTGGTGGTGGTGGTCCTCTGCTGATTTTGTCCTCGTCTGATTTCTGCACCTCAGCTGGTCTGACCTCAGCTGATCTGACATCAGCTGACCTGGACCTCAGCTGATCTGACATCAGCTGATCTGAGCCTCAGCTGATATCTAGCACCTCAGCTGGTCTTCACCTAAGCTGACCTGGACCTCAGCTGATCTAACCTCAGCTGATCTGACATCAGCTGATCAGCTGACCTCCCAAGATCAGATGGTTTTAATGGCATCAAAACATAAGGGATTTCCCAACAATGTATGTCTTATAAAAATCCACACTGACAAGTAAAGGGCAGACATACTCACAAAACCCTTGGCTGAAGCAAGGTTTCATGAGCTATCAGTGGAGTTGGGACTACTTGACCCTGAGTCAGGAAACTAATCAGGCTACCTGACTCAGAGTAAATTCACAGGTCGCTAATCAAGGGGGAATTGTCAAGAGACATCAGTAGACCCATCTGACAAAGTCCACTGATGTAGTCTGAGCATCAGAAGAGTCTACCATCCTGATATCAACTGGACTGTGTAAAAGTCCACTGAGTACTCCACTGAGACAACTTCTGACTGACGGTTACTCTATTGGTAACCGTGCCTACAGCGCAGTTAATGCGATAGTAAGTGTGCAGTAAAATCTCGGGAGATGATTTCGAGCAGTTATTTCTCATGAAAAGCCCCATTTTTTACCGTCATCTTTTTTAATCTCAACCGTTGATCTTAATCCAACCCACTTTCCATATCTCGTAATAATTACAAATTACTTGGGAAGTTAAATCACTTTATCTTCCAAATTATTACCAATCACAACTGTAGATCAAATCTCTCTTGTTCAATCTCCACCCTTGATTGTCAATATAAATAACCTCCACACTTAGCAAGTTTTTACATATGATTTCACTACTATCAACCTTACAAACTTACCAGCCCTTATCCTCCTTAACCCTTTCACGCACATCACCATTTCTCTTTCAAAAACAATGTCTCAAATCTTCATAGATTACAAGGAATTAGCCAACAGTAAGAACTTTTGGTATGAACCAATAATTTTCTTCAACCACCTCAAAGTTCTTTCAGACCCCAACCTTTCTCATGTGAGAAGAGCCCTTGACCTTGTAAGACATGCTGGGCTCTACAGATTCCTTTCAAAAGGTCCAGAAAAGTGCTATGACAGGCAGGTGTTGGAGTTCTTTGTGGATATGGATAAAAGCATCACATCTATCAGGTCTGCCATCTATATGGAGAAGAGTGAGAAGAAGCAGGATCAACATGGTTTCTCAGATCTGTATGTCCCTTTGTTAGTACAGATACAGCATGCGCACACGGGAACCCACTCAATTGCCATTGATGGCACGAACAGGTTCTGTTTCCTAAGCTAACAAGTGTAGATACATCATATTTCACCAAAAACTGAGAGTTTCCATAATCCTGAACAGACCAGAACTTGTTGGCATGCAACAATTCATTCCACAACTTTTGCTTCTGAGGGACAAGTCCTTCATTCCAACTTTCAGCCAGATTCTTCCTCTCTACAAACCATCCAACAATTTTGTTGCTTATATAACCAACCATTTGAGTGATGGGGAGAGATCTAGCATTTTAGAATCCAATTATTGAACGACTCGGCTGCATTTGATATCAAATCACCATAACATTGAATATTAGGCGAAAAGGCCACAGCCCACTTATCAAATGGGATTTGGTTAATCCAGAAAGATGCAGATGGACCACCAACTTCAACAAACTTATCCAGGAATTCTTTAAATATGCGCCGATTCGGTGCATACCAACTTGGATCTGACATTCTTCATCCAACCACATGAAAAACGACTCTTAAGGTTAAGTATAAGGTGGTATAAACAAAAAAAATGTACAGGTTCATCCCAAACATTGTTAAATGTAGTCATTAGACCAAGATTGCGATCAGATGCATAGTAAATTTTCATATCATGCTTGACACATTCACGTATTTTCCTTAAAAACCATGTCCAATTATCTATGTTCTCAGCCGATACAACAGTAAACGCTACAGGAAATAGACCTACATCCATAGCACAAAAATAACAGAAATTTACGTATCAACTACATAAAAACAAGTTGTACTAGTTGACAAGTTGAAAAAATGTACTAGTTGACCAAGCATTACCGTTATGTCCATTTTTTGTCGTGGCTGCTAACAATGTACCCTTTGCGCGTCCTTTCATGAAAGTGCCATCAACAAAAAGCATTGGGCAACAGAATCGAAAACCATCGACGCACGCCTTGAATGCAAAAAAACCCTCTCAAACCGATGAGACTCTTCATTACCATGCAGTTCAACAATTGATCCTGGATTGGTTTGCTCCACAGCTGCGCAATACCACCTAGGGGTGGACGGTACAACATACCGAAATTTTTTTCGCCATACCGTTATCGTACCGAAATTTTTTATATCAAAAAATATCACACCGTTGTCATACCAAAAATTTTGATATACCAAAAAAAACCATAACATTTTCATACCAAAAATTTCGGTATGACAACGGTATACCGAAATTTTTTGTATACCAAAAATTTTGATTTTTTCGGTATACCGTGATATACCAAAATATTTTTGGTATACCAAAATATTTCAATATACCAAAAATATTTCGGTATATCGCGGTATACCGAAATTTCTATATTTATATACCATTACCGTATCGAAATTTTCGATTATACCATACCGTACCGAAAATTTTGGTTTATAAATTTGATATTTTTCGATACGATAAGTGTGGTATACCGGTATTTTCGATATTTCCTCCACCCCTAATACCACCTTAGTTCATCATACGAGCCTTCATAGGATCCATATACTTGTTCTTTCGCAGCTTCAATTGTACGCCAAGCTCTATGGTAAGAGATGTGAAAACCATAATCATTATTCAATTTGGTTACAACATCCTAACTAGACAACTTTTTTTTGTCCCTGATTGTATCAACAAACATATGTCTCATAATTTTCGGACCCAACCTTGGTTGATTAACATTGCAAGAGAGTGCAATGCGCGAGTGAGCAAGGTTGGCTTTATATATCTGATAATCCCCAAAAACATATATCAATTTCACCTTTATGAACCAGTCACATCCTTGATTGCTCTTCTCAGAACATACAACATGCTTGTATTTAACATTGTTTATAACAAAAGTAAAATTACAAGACAAGTAGGCAGAATACTTAACCAATGATTCTTTAAAACCCTCATAACCTCCCTGAATGATAGTACCCACCCCTTCCTTGAATATATCGGCCCAATTATCGGATAAAAATGATTTCTTTGGTAAACTAGGGCAAATATCATACCTTGGGATCTTATCTAATTTCGACCCACCTTCATTCCAGTCAGCAAAACACTCGTTTGACTGAGACTCATTTACAACTTCGTTCCCGCTTGACCGATCACACACAGAAATTTGATTTTTTAAACGAATATCAACTGAGACAATCCTGACTGATTCTAAATCACATAAAAGTAAAAATATTTTGCAAATCTTCCTCGGATTCAAGCCTACAATCAGTAAAGCTTCCGACTTCGCAATATATTTTGAAGTCAATATTAGCTAAATCGGACCATTTTATAATAACCTGATTCCGGTAATCTGCATATGAAGACCCAACACATATAGTGAACAGCTTCCTCTCGTCCTTGACCTCGTCGCAAATAAGAGCTTAAACACCATTTTTTGACCGGCATGCAGAGCTCGGAAGGAAATAACAGGGAGAAGGAAAAAAATTGTTCAAAAATATATAATCAGTACCATGGATAGCAAAAATGAAGACGAAATTAGGTTGTAACATTACCATTTCGAATTCAAAGGTTGTAAATGATGAATGACGAATCTGACATTTCCTTCAAAAATTCTCCAGCTCCGTACTAAATGAACAGCGAGCACAGCTACGAGAAGGAAAAGGTGGGGGTGAGTTGTTGGCACAAAGATTGAGATATATAGTTTATTTAATAGAAAAAGTGTTGTGTTTGTTAATAAATTATTGTATTTGGAAATATGTAATTAAGTGTGTTGTATTTTCAAATATGGGAGTTGTATTTGTTGCACTTTGTCATTGTTCCAAAATTTATATTGATTTTTTTAAGAATGTGTATTGATTTTTTCATATTTTTACACGTTTTATAATCACAAGCAAATCAACCCAAAAGCGGATAGGTAATTGTAGTAGAATAATTATACGACCAATTATTATCGACCTAGAACCTAGGATAACAATGAATCCCCAAAATCATATGTTGTCATAAGTATTATAGTAACTAGTCCGGTTTTGTTAACTACTAACATGCAAGATTAAATGATAAAAACAATTAAACTAAGAGCAATTCAAATCAATCTAGGAATCAAGACAAACTAACTTCGTGTAGAAGTGCAAGGTGAGGAGTATGCTTCGAGTGTTTTCCTTACAATTTTGATCAATATTTCTTACGACTCAACCATCTATCATTTGCTATGTTTTTTTTGTGTTAAATAGAGGCTACCACAAAATATTTGAAGATCAATCCCTTTTGAGACTTAGGTGATCAAGCAACATGATTAGTTCATAAGGTAGTGAATTATATTAAGGTTCAACACGGTTACTAATCCCTATAATTCTCCTCTCACTAAATACCCTAATCACTGATTAAAGAACCTAGTGTCTATTATAGGTCGTCTAAGTCATGTACCCCCTCTTGGTGTAGTAGATTACTAGGAGAATCAAATTAATCAAATAACATTTTGCTACAAAATTAATTAACTAAATATCCAACTCTCATTGAAGCACACACCCATCATTTAAGAGCTACTTAATCCATTCAATCAATCTAATCAAGATAAACACTATATTTGAAGCAATAAACCAATCACATAGCAAATTCAAAACAATCAAACCATAATCACATCAAATTCCATTGCAATTTCAACAACAAAGCAAGAAACGATTAGCCCATGGCTATGAACATCAAACAAAAGGAAAAAAACACAAAATCAACAAAGTCCATGCTCCAACTATTAATTAAATTGCAATAAAAGAAAGATATCATCTCTAGATAATTCAAAATTGATGTAAATCCATAGCCCACTCCAATTCTTGCTTGAAACTTGAAATAAAACTGAAATTATAGCTAAACTATGAAATCTAAATCAATTTATGGAAGTTGATTGTGAAAAACATGAAAAATTTGCCAAAAGGAATTTGTGGAAACCCTATTTCTTGCTTTCCCTTCTCCCAATCCGAAAATCTGAGTGTGAAATCAATTCTTGAGGCTTTTATATGCTTTCTAGGATCATTCCCTGTGTCATAAGATCAGCAAAAATCTGATAAAAATATCCAGTCATGTTCGATCGTGCAAGGTTGCTCGAGTAAAAGTGCTCGAGCACGACTTCAAAAATTGTAGCACACTTTTGTTGTTCTGCGGTGCTCGATCGAGCAGCCCTGCTCGACCAAGGGTGGTCGAGCAACTCCTCACCTTGATTTACTTCGTAAAATCTTTAAGGCAACATGATCGAGCAGAGTTGCTCGATCAGTCCCCCTGGTCGAGCGCGATTTTAAAAGGCGTGTGACGCTTTTCTGAGCTGGTACACGATCATGCATACTTGTTCGACCAGAGATGCTCGAGCAGCATTCAAAACTTCCTCTTTTTGTCATCTTAATCCAAGTCTTGCTCCAATTCATCTCTATTCTTCCCAAGATTTGACTTTCTTTCCAATTGTACTTTCCAATGCTCTTTTATCAACAATTTCTCCTTGAAAACAAAACAAATCAAGTATTAATCAATTTATCCAAACATTTAATGAATTCTCAATCAATTAACCAATAAATCCACAAATTTCTCACAAAATATAAACAATTCTATCAAAATGTGTAACCTAATCATGTATATAATATTGGGACGTTCCAGTCAAAAAAGTATGCAATTATTCCAAAATATAGGGAATAATATCTCAAAAATCACTATTTCTAATTTAAAATGTCCCAATAAAAAAAGTATGCAACTCATAGTGGAAAAATATCTCAAAAATCGCTACCTCTAACTTAAAAACATCTAATAACTTCTTAATCATACACGTAACATTTTTTTCAAAAAAAAAAAAAATCTTTAAATATTAATTTCAAAAAATAAAAATAAAAAGAATTACCAGTTGTTTTGGAGTATATGTTTGTCTTATTCATTTGTTGGTTGGGATGGATTTGTGTTGAAGACTTAGACCGTGTCAAGTCTTTTTCTCCTCCCCTTATTTTTAATATAACAAAATTATAAAACTAACAATACTAGACTTAGTCTTCCACATTATATATAATCGTCACTTTTAGTATAATTAATGGCACACATTTTAATATAAATAATCTCAAACAACTGTTGAGTGATTACACCATACATCTATTCATAAAAATCATATTTCAATAACTATTGGGTGAATGCATATGCATGTGCACTAAACACAATAAGATATTTAATTATATTTTGAAGCTTTTTATTATAATTAACACACTCATTTTAGTATTAACATTTTTAACATCGATGGAGTGAGTATACCATGCACGTGTACATAAGAATTACTACATCAGTCGCAAAAGACATGACAATGACTTTTGGCCACACAGTTTAAGAAAAATGTACACTAAGTACATTTTTATGAATATTATATGTATATATTGAGAGTGAAGTTTAATAAATAATTTTTACTTTTAGACATACAAATTTTTTATGGAACCGACCAAATTAAAAAAATACCATATCTTTTCAAACGGAGGAAGTACATTTTAATATAAATAATCATAATAACTATTGAGTGAGTTCAATTGAACACTAACTCATTATTAATTAAACACAACAAAATATTTACTTATCTTTATATACCACATAAATCCGTACTACTAGGGGACGACCACTAAAAGTTAAAAACCAAAATTTATTCAAATTAAATTTAAAAAAAAAACATGCACCAGCCGGGAATTGAACCCGGGTCTGTACCGTGGCAGGGTACTATTCTACCACTAGACCACTGGTGCTACACTATTCAAATTTTGAATTAGGTTTTTATGTTAAAATAATATTCAGTCCTTCCCATAGAACTCAACCTTTGAACCTTAGGCACAAAGTTCAAAAAATTTATGTAATGATTAAAATTTTGAGAGATAAAATTTATAAATTTTTATGTATAAAGTTAGTTTGATTGAATAAGTTATTTTCGAAAATAATGCCCTGTATTGATTATATGAACATTATAAAATTAATATTTTATATATATTTATATATTGGTGTTCAAATAATTTTGTGAAACGTTTTATGCAAGCTCTAACGGGCATAGGAGTGAAAATAGATCAAGTCGAGTTAGGTTTTTCAATGCTATGAGCTTGACGTACAATTTATGGGCCGGAACTTACACTATTGCCCGTCATAAGCCTATTTTAATGATATGACCTTTTTAATAAATAGACCCGAAAGCTTTTCAAATGTCTTTTTA
Organism: Prunella vulgaris; assembly: GCA_026898435.1. Classification (NCBI taxonomy): domain Eukaryota; kingdom Viridiplantae; phylum Streptophyta; class Magnoliopsida; order Lamiales; family Lamiaceae; genus Prunella; species Prunella vulgaris. Next base: position 930,809 of record JAPKLY010000125.1, read on the forward strand.
GTTATGCATGATAAATTATTTTTATCAATTATTTTATCACTAAATTATACTCCCTCCGTCCATGAATTTTTTTCTCATTTCTTTGTGGGCACGGGATTTAATAAAAAATAGTATTATATTGAAATGATAGATAAAGTAAGGGAAAAGTAAGAGTATTGTGGGACCCAAAATTTTATTGTGAGTGTAGGTTGTTTCCAAATAAGGAAATGGAAAAAAGTTTTGTGGACAAACAAAAAAGGAAAGTGAAAAATAATTTGGTGGACAGAGGGAGTAACAATTAATTCATTAAAATAAATAAAAAGAATAAAAAGTTACTATTTCCGTCCTCCAAAAGTTTGTGGCACTTTTGGGGCACAATTCTTTACAAAAATGTAATGAGTAGTATGTGTGTAGGATGGAGATTGTGAGTTAAATATTTTAAGGGTGTAGATTTAAAGGAATATTTTCATTTTGAAAGTGTACAAACTTTTATAAGACTAACTATTTTGTGGGACGGGTCACAGATGTAGTATCAAATATAAACACAATAACAAATCCATCAAATAATATGATAATTAATATTTAATAATAATATTATAAACATAATTGAATATTTATATATATTATATACTAGCATTTATATTATACAATATTATATTATGTGTATTGTATTTCTATGTATTATGTAACATATATACTTATATATTTATTAATATAATTAAATAGGTGGACCTAAAACTAACATCAGCTAAATGCACCCACCAATCAAATGATCATTCTCCACTGATCTAATTAACACCAATCAAAATAAATTCTAACACCAATATCCACAATTATTAATACAAAACTAGTTTGATCACTAAAATACACATATTTTAACTAACTTTTATCATATGTAATATTATTAATTTTTTAAAATCGATTTTTTTTTTTATTAAGGATCGGAGTAGCAGAGGTACTCAAAGGAAATGAGTACACACATGCCCAACTAATTGAAGCACATAACTCTAACGATCAGTTTGTTTTATTGATTGTTGAATTCATCATAGTACTAAATATTATTGAGTCGAACACATTAATGCCTACAGGCCCTAAGTGTCCAATTATTGTACGTAAGCATTCTTTTTTTTTTTATTTAACGACGGCCGATATGATCGTTAAAGGACTTGGATGTTGACCCATTCATATACTATTGAACGACCGCCAAATACTGTTGTAATTTTTAATTTAGCGGCCGTCTAAGACAATCGCAATTTTTAATTTAGCGATCTCCATAAATTTTTACATAAAAAAAAAAAACTTGGCCAAGAATCCAATGACTTAATTATAGTGGCGCATTATGTACATGAGCTTTCATAGGCTCTAAATAAATGTTGCAATATTTGCACCCGGGTAAGGTCAAACACGCGACCTCTGGGCAATTTAGAAATTGTGTATTCCACTCAGACACTTGTAGTTATTGTTCATTTTTATGGAACTAATTGTATATAACTCCAAATTGAATCACATTTTTTATATCAAATTAATTCCTCTTTATTTCTAATTTCTATATCTATATATATATATATATATTTCAACATTTTTTTTAATTTTATATCTAAATATTTTACACCACTAAAATATTTTTATTTGTTAGTATTTTATGCATTTAATTGCATATAACTCCAAATTGAGCCACATTTTTTAAAAATTCATCAAATTAATTCTTTTTTATTTATAATTTGTATATGTATATATATTTCAACAATTTTTTTTAATTCTATAACTTTAATATTTTACACCACTAAAATATTTTTATTTGTTAGTACTTTATGTATATATAACTCTAAATTGAGCCACATTTTTTTTAAGATTCACCAAATTAATTTCTTTTTATTTCTAATTTGTTTATATATATATATTCAACAACTTTTTTTATTTTATAAATTTAATATTTTACACTACTAAAAAAATTTATTTGTAAGTTTTTATGCATTTAATTGTATATTAATTACTCCAAATTGAGTCACATTTTTTTTAAATTTATCAAATCAATTCATTTTTATTTCTAATTTATATATATATATATATATATATATATATATATATATATATATATATATATATAAAGAAGTTTTATATAATGGGGACTTTACATATTGTTTAAAAAAATCACTATATTTACAAATTGGTTCATAAAAATTTGCACGGAAGTTTTTTTTTTTTTTGCACAAACCAATTTGTAATTTGTGTGAATTTGTTGAACCAATTTGTACTTTTTTCTTCTTTAATTTACAAATTTAATATTTTACATCAATAAATATTTTTATTTATTAGTATTTTATGCATTTAATTATATATAACTACAAATTGAGCTGCATTTTTTTAAAAAAAGTCATCAAATTAATTCCTTTTTGTTTCTAATTTGAGGTAGAACATAAACTTTAAAACAGAATTTTTTTTATAAAAAATTAGAACATAAATAAAATACTCAACAAGAATTTTTTTTTGCATAAAACGCTAAAATATACTTAAAAAAATAAGGTTGACTTACATATAGGTTCAAAAAAGTTACTATATTTACAAATAGGTGTTGTGCAGAAAAAAAATGTGCTTATGTGCAGAAAAAAAATGTGCTTCTGTGCAAATATTTTGAACCTATTTGTAAATATAGTGACTTTCTTGAACCTATATGTAAATCATCCAAAAAATAATTAGTTGGGGTAAAAAACTTAGCGACCGCCAAGTCGGTCGCTAAACTATACTTTAAATTTAAAGATTGCCCAAGCCGGTCGCTAATCACGTGGTGACGTCGCTTAATTACTTTAAATTTAGCGACCGCTTACCGGTCGCTAAACTATACTTTAAAATATATATATAATTAATTAGGGTAAAAAATTTAGCGATCGCCGAAGTTGGTCGGTAAACTATACTTTTAAATTTAGAGTCCGTCCATGGCAGTCGCTAATTACGTGGTGACAGTCGCTTAACTATATTTTAAAAAATAATTAATCGGGCATTAATACCATAATTGTTCTTAATAAACGGGTCAAAGATAGTTTTAGCGGTCGCTATTTTAAATTTGTCGACCGTCTTGTCGGTCGCTAATATGGCGGTTTATTTAGCGATCGTCTTTAGGCGATCCCTAAATATTGATTTAACTTTACCGGCGTGCGGGATAAGTTTAGCGATCTTTTTTCAAAGCGGTCGCTAAATCAGTCTTTTATTGTTTGATTCGACCAATCATCAAAATTGATCGCTATATCAATAATTAGCAATCGATATGAAGGCAGTTATTAAAACACACGTTTTTTTTTTTTTTTTGCAGTGATAAATAGAATGCTAAATGTATTCTATAGTGTTTGGCATGAAATAGACAACCATTTCCCATTTATATGATATATATTATCTGTTTTGGATCAAATTCGCATAATTTTATTTTTTTCCTTCCTCTAAATTAAGGATCTTATACCAATAAAAATATTCTCCATCTTAATATTTCTCATGGTTCTCTCTCATTTATTGGATTTGCTTAGGAATTTTAGCTTTTATTTGTGTGCCTTAATGTCATTTGATACTTTCCTCTAATATGCTTAATTATTAATGTGTTGCGGCTGATCTAACAATGAACCAAATTAATCCATTCAATATTTTTGTCACCAGGTGAGTAATACATGCAAGAGATTGAACATTATATAAAAGAGCGAGTCTCCTGTGCACCAGTTATATCGTGCAATTTAAGTGTATTTTTAAAAAATTACATAATTTATTACTGAAAAGTTACACTATGAAAGATCACTTTTCAGTAATAACATGTGTAACTTTTCAGTTGTATTTTGTGTAACTTTGAAAAAATGAACTTGAGTTGCATTGTGTAACTGGTGCATACAAGACTTAATCCTACATAAAATTAATGTCCATTTCAATTGATTCATCAAACTAATTTGACATATATATATATATATATATATATATAATCAATAAAGTTAAGCAGAAAAGAGTAATTATAAGTAGTACAAAACCCTAATGCCAAATAATTCGAAATTAGGGTTAATTAATTAATTAGATTGCAAAGGGAAATGCGCAACAGAAGCTCTTGTACATACAAAATCTTCCTTAATATAATTACATAAAACCATAAATAAATATATATGGATGATGAAGAAGAATTAATGATAACCTAGTCGAAGCTCAAGGTCGACGTCGTCGTTTTCCTTTGCAATAATACTGTTGATCTTGTGGAGATCTGGTGGGGGTGAAATTAATCCCAAGCTCAATGATCTCATCCTCCAATTATGATCCAACGGCAGAGACTTTGGTTGTAGGTGGTGATCATCCTCCTCCGGCCGAGACGAAATTAGATGATTTGTTGTTGTGGAATTGGGTTTGTTTCTTGCGGCCCTATGCTTCCTGTGGATGTTCATGTGCCCTCCCAACGCTTGTGCTGTGTTGAAACCCCTTTTGCAGAACACACACTCGTACGATCTCCCCACACCTAAATCCACCTTGTCTTCATCATCATCATGCACCACTACTTCTTTGCTTGATGATGAATATGACTTCATCATACTAATTTCTTCCATATATATATATATGAGAGAGAGAGAGAGAGAGAGGGAGGGAGAGAGAGGAAGGAGGTGGTTATATATATATATATATATATAGGGGGGCGGGTGGGGGGGGGGGTAGGAGAAAGTTCTGAGAAAAGAATAAAAAGGGTTGATATGTATGCAACAGACAACATAAGGGTTTAGGTAATATTTTGACAAGGAATTAATTAGCTACACACTAATTAATTTGGACACGCTCTCATTTGAATTTTTATGGATGATTCTTCTGCCTTAAGGCCGGCTGTTTTAGATCCTTTTCCTATTTCCCAATATATTTAATTTCTTTTTTTACATCGAATTAAGTCTTGTATGCATGCACCTAATGCTCGCCTCATTTTATATCACGTTTTCAGTTAAATTTAAATATATTGTATATTTTTGTTGTATTAGACGACACATTTTATACCTTAATTTGTGTTAGTTGCACCGTGCAGCTGATGGGATTAACTCTTTTGTTTACAAATGGCTTTGTTATATTCTGATGTAATTATATCATCTGATGGACGCTTCACATTTAGGATTGATATAGAAGAGAAAATGATTAGGAAAAAAAAAAAAAACCTACCCCCACCTTTCCCCAATTGGTTTTTCGATATGTGGAAAAATACATTCAATCTATGATTATGAGTGAAACGAGAGATTTACCAGCTGAATCAGGAAGAATATTTGTAGGATTTGTTTGCTTCACAAGACCCGTTAACTGACAAAAAAAGTTTTTTCGTCCCATAATTTATTAAGTGTCTGTTTTTGGTCTTTTGGTCCCATAACTATTTGAATTGTCCAATTTTGATCTCATTTTTATCGAAAAATTGAAAATAATATTATTTTTTGCCATGCAAGGCGCATATAGTGGTTGAATTTGGAACTTTATAGCATACTTGCTGATATTTTATTCTTTTTTATTAGTATTTCAGTAATATAAAAAAATAAATATAAAATGAAAAATAATTGATTATTTGGCAATCACGTCAGCAAGAGTACCGGAAAACCCAAAATTCAACCACTATGTGCGTCATGCATGACAAAAAATAAAATTATTTTCATTTTTTGGGTAAAAATATATAGGATCAAAATTGGACAAATACAAAGAGTTATGGGATCAAAAGTGGACACTCAATAAATTATGAGATTAAAAAAAAATTATCCCGATTGATTAGTTGAGATAGAATTAAATAGGATTATACAATTGGAATTGTAGGATTGTCTTTTTTTATGAGTTAGACTAGATTGATAATTTTATGTTTGACTTGAGAGATTAAGTGGATATATGTGGTTAAAAATCATATTTGCCTTTATAATAATATTTCATTTTAATTTACACATAATAATTTCATTTTTAGATATAAAAAATTCTTCACTCAGACAAAACTAAATTAGGGCGTGTACACTCGTCTGTGGTGAACTGGTGATACTGGCATACTTGATACTTTCAACGAAGGTGATATATATGAGCAATTTGAAGATTGAATTGAGTAGTAAGTGATGATACGTCTCCAAATAGCTATGTAGTCCGACCAACTAGCTAGGACCAAAGAGCCATCTCTTTGAGATTTTACATGGAATTTCAGTCCCGGTCAATGTTGGGTCCTGAACTTGGATCTAGGGGTGTAAATGAGTCAGTCAAGTCAACTCGCATTCTACTCGTAAAAAAAATCGAAATCGATTCGAACCTAATCGAGTCGAGCTTGAGCTGCTCGAGTAGCTCTCGAGTTCGAGTTTATAAATACTTGGCTCGAGAATTTAATCGAACTTGCACAATATTTAATATTTTTCTATTAATTTTTATATATAAAAAAAAATTGTCGTCCTCGATCGAGTCGAGCCGAGCTCAAGTTTATCGAGTTCTTAGCCGAGTCGAGCTCGAGCTAAAAAAATCAAGCTCGATCGAATTCGAGTCGAGTTTCGAGCTTCGAGTATTGTTATAGAGTCGAGCTCGAGCTCAGCAATACTACTCGGCTCGACTCGACTCATTTACACCCCTACATGGATCCCACGAACCAAACACGACAGTAATTTTACAATTGGAATTAGGTAACTCAGCCAAATAGTTGGGACTAAATAGCCATCCGAGGCCCGAGGGATTACATGGAATATGAAAATATTGGATGGTGGGCTTGGATCCCATGAATCAAACATAATATTAAGTTTAATGGGGTGTTTGGTAGACAATTTTGAAAAGTGAGTAATGACAATTAAAGTCATGGTGTGTGTTTGGAATGATTTTACTATAATTTTGATTCCTAAAATTAAGGAATTTATCATTGTTCGGCTATTTTAGAACTATGACTTTCATTCAATATTTTTTTTATTCATACTCTTTCCATTTGTTACAATTATACCAAACGTCACGTGAATTATCATCTTAATACATCCTAATCCCGCGATCCAAATAGGGTCCTAACAAAAAATGTAACACAAAAAAAAAAAAAAAAAAACCGTAACATATCAATAATCAATGATGGTTTTGGTTTCTTTTTTCAAGAAAAAAAAAACAATTATTTATTTAATTTTGTTTTGTCCGGTCACGGAAATAATAAAATCATAATTATGTATCCTAATCAAATAAAATAAAATACGAGATTAATATATGAAATAATTAAAGGATCAAAGTTCAGTCTTGACGAGAGGCTGTCTATTTATTCAATTTCCAATATATAATTAATTCAAGCATATGAGAATTATAACTAGGGGTGAAAATGAACTGTAAATGATGACTAACATACATATATATAGTAATTTAATATTGGTTTGGGAAAAATATGCAAGTTGCTGTGCATCACATATAGAAAAATTAAAAATTTTGTAGTTGTTCAGTTGTCTTTTGTAATAAAAATTGTTAATCAAATGAAATTCTTGCATCAGGTTTTTATCTGTATCTTCATCGTCCTCATTGTCATCACAATCGCCATCACTTTAATATGGATCATTATCACCCACAAATGTCGTTAATTAACTATTATTTAATTCCAAATATTAATTATTTCTTGCCAGATCCCCTCACGACGGCATTTAATTATTAATAGAGGATTATATTGAATTCATATGATCATGATCTCAGATGCATCAAAATCAATTCCAATAATTTTAGCTTTTTTTGTCGGCAGATTTTGAGAAAATAGTTGATTGAAAAACCCCTTCACCTAATACATGGTTATATTAATGGTTAATTACCTTGTATAAAATGGTGTTTGGTATACATATACCGTTACCTAATTTCCAACAAGCATCATGTAAAAGCTTTCGGAAAAGTATAAAATGGTTCAACAAATTGATAAAAATTACATATTGGTCCCGTGCAAAAAAAAATAAAAAATGCTTCCTTGAAAAGAAAAAAAAAATACTGCCGTACAAATATTTTGAACCAATTTGTAAATATAGTAATTTTTTTAACCAATATGTAAGTGACCCAAAACTTTTCCATATTGAGCAGTTGTTCTTTGTAAATTTTATTTTTTGAATATCACTGTTATTTATTACTATAATAATAGCTCATTTAAAGAGAAAAATATTAAAATCATCGATATTAAGGAGTATGGATGACAATAATATTTTACAAGAGTTTATGCAATTTTAAATTTGAGTTTCACTGAAGGTGGTCCATCGCCAGCGTGATTAACAATGCTTTTGCTGAGAGTGGCCCTCCTCTAATTGGTATGGAAATTGCTCAAAATTTGTATGCTTTTATTTTATTAATTTTATAGAATTTCATGTATTTTTTATACTAAACTGATTAATTATATTTTATTATTTTGTAGGTAAAATGAGAATTTTGAATTAAAAAAATATGAGCTTGATATTTATTGAGATCCATCTAAGAGTTGAGTGGAAAGAAGGCAACATACCAAAAAATGAGATGATGCCCGGAAAATTTAATTTCCTTAAAGGAGCATTTAAATATTAATTTAAAAAAATTATAATATTAATAAATTAATTCAAAATATTTGTATAAAATCATATTTTTTATTTACACATATTCAATTTATAATTAGTATTAATTTTTTAACTATTTTATAATTTTTCCGTATTTAAAAACCCATCTTGAAGCCTTTTCAAAAGCCCATTTCATACCAAGTTGCCGGTCCATTTTAGAAAAGCAACATCTGCCAATTAATTAGCAATGTAGCATAAGCCGACTTTGAGCCGTCATTCGATAGAAATGAGGGGGAAAACAGTTTGGGCCCACCCACAAGTCACTTATGAGGGAAATATGTAATCCCTCTGGCTTGATATAAGTTGTTCGTTGTTTTTTGACACACAAATTAAAATAAAAATAAAAAATTATAAGTAATGTGATGAAAAAAGTGAAAAAGTATAAGTTATATGATGGAGAAAAGTGAAAAAATAATGAAAATAGTATAAAAAGTATTAAAAATAATAATAAAGAAGTGAATAGTAATTTCTAAAAAATGCAAAAAATAAATAAAAAATATATAGTGAAACTGACGAAAATAACAAAATGAGCAATTTACGGTGAAACGGAGGGAGCATCTATTTTCAATCATGGCTAAATAGTGGAAAGTTTTTTTTTTTTTTTGTTAAATATCTCTTATCGAACTTATAAAATAAGTGTTTTTATATTTTTTTTCTACAGGTTGAAAACTGACGATTGACAAGCAAACAAGCTGAGCGGCATTGGTTGTGAGGAAAAGGAAAAGCGTCGTTACCTTTACGATTTCTAAAGGATGTGAAATTATAAAAGGGCAGCAGCTTCGACAGGTTAGAAGGAGGGGGAGAATAGTTTCTCTCTTCTAGGGCATTTTGGCTCTCCCCACACACAATGGCTAATTTATCCTCTCTCTTTTTTTCAAATAAGAATTTTATGGGTATTTTAATTTTTTCAAGTTTGAAGTTATTAAAGAATTTAGAAGTGTTGTCTCTCCTTTTTATTTAATTTGTGTGGATTGATTTTTATGTTTATGGTTTATTGTTATTTTTTTATAAGTGTTTATTTAATTTGACCATGGATTAATTTCTTTAGTGCTTTGGGTGTTTGTGATTATGTAAAAATTAAACTTTAATTTGGTTTATGTCTTAATTTTTTAAGAATAGTTGATTGAGCTCAGTGATGATGGATTTTTTTTAGTATTGTTAACTTTTAGATGGTGTATTAGGTTCATTGGCAACAAACTAGAGTTGTGCTAGTGTAGACAACTCATTCGTTGAGGGGTATGAAAGATTAATTTCTAAGGGATATAAAATACTCCTAATCGGGCATTGAGTTAATTAAACGATAGTTTGTTAATCCAATGAGGTGTTAAACAGCCTACAAAGACAATGAAATTAAAGTTTGACATTAATTGAATTAGGCTCAATGAATACTGTAAGCAATTAAAATTAAATGTTGGAATTGAAAAAAAATAGCATACAGAAATTACATTTTAAAAAATAAATTTATTATTGAAAATTCAGATAAATTTGATTTCTAAAATATCAAATTGAATTGGGTTTCAAAAGACTAATAAATTGAATTGTGTCTCAAAAGCCTAATAAATCCAATTGGGTCTCTAAAGTCCAATTAAATCTTTCGGACCTCTAAAGTCTAATTAATTCTTTTGAGCCTTTAAAGTCCAAGGTAGCAAGTCCGATCTTTAAAGCCCACGTAATCAAAATTTTCCAAATATATGGCATATTCTAGGAATATTCTCTAAATCATATCTTATGACTTATCAAATATGATATGTAATTCTAAAATTCTACACCTATAAATAAGATCTCATTCTAGTCATTAACAACAACGAGAAGAACATCAGAGCTTGGAAAGAAGCAACAAAATCCAAGACTCCGGGCATTCTTGAATATTCAAAGGCATTCTTCGAGTTCTTTATCAACAAAGACGTTTTGATTCGAGATTATGGTGCGAAGCCTCCGGTCGGCGTTTTTCATCAATATTGGCGTTGATTCGAGAAACACAGTGTAAAACCCCTCCAATCAACAGTTATTTACAAGTCCTTAACGATAATCAACATTGTTCATCTACAACGCCCTACAAAGGCGTCCAAAGGTGATCACTCCACGAAGTCCTTCCAACAAAAGATAACATTAATTTAAAACAAGGTTCAACGCTCTCAAATCAATATTTAACATTAACGTCTAATTCAGATCAACTACGATAAATCAACAAAGTCTTTCCTAGGGCAATGTTAATTTGAAACAAGGCTCAATGCCCTCAAATTAACATTCAACTCCAAAGTCAACTCCAGTGCAGCTTCAAAAAACTCGCAAATCAGGTCAAGATTCAAAGAGAAGAATCAGAGGATCCAATAGAGATTGGACCTAGACAATCACTTTAATTTAATACTTAAACATTCTTTGTAATTTCTTTTCACATTATTAATAAAGAGATATTAAATTTTGTGAAAAAAATTACAGGTTACAATTACATAGTTAAAAATGCACGAAGCATTCTAATCCCCCTGTGCTTCATTGAAGTTGATTAATTTGGTAGTTTAATTTTGTTGCTTATATTTAGTTTTTGTTTATAGTTTAAAATTGCAAAAAAAAAAAAAAATCATTGAATTCGTAGCTTTTTAGTAGCATGACAACATAGTCTTAGGATCTCCTTGCACATTACCTTCTTAGGGTTCGACATTTTATAACTTGGTCAACTTCGTACTACATTTATCATATATACTTGTAGGTTGGGAGAATTGTATTGAACACAATTTACAATTATTTTCGTTATAATTCTCGATAAAAAAGAGACACAAAAGTAGCTGACACCACTTTTCTACCCAAGTTTGATGTAAATTGCTGCTAGCTGGGGGACGCCCCCTCCCCATCGTTGTCTACAATCATCGCTACGACCAAAATTAAGCTAGGAAAATTTTATATATGATGATCGATGGGCAATCTAATTTTCATTATATGTATATATGTCGAATATTTAATTAGATGTACTGAAAAAATATTTGTTTTTTTTTTATGAAAATGATCAATTGTGTTGGATGGAGATGTTGATGAATTGTTGGTTATTATTTATTGCAGAATGTGTTTTCCAACTTGATTAATTTTAATTTCTGTATAAATAAGTATAATTATATTGTATATGAGTATATTAAAATATTTAATCAATCATATAATTTTTAATTATGCATTAAAATTCATAAAATGATCCTGCTTATATAATCTAAGTAAAAGTATTTACATTTCAATCGTATAACTAAAGTCAATAGATAATTACTTTTATAATAATAAATATATATTTAGAATTAAAACTTTATTTCTATATGCGCAATATATATGTTAAATTAAATACTTATAACATAAATAATTAGATATAGAGTGATGCATGCGTGCACTCTATGCACTTATCAATTTCAATTTAATTTTAACATCAGATCCATATCACTCAGATCATCGTGAATTTCTTTCTTGGGTCCAACAAATTAACCATGGCTAGGGGTGAGCATGGCTCGGTTCGGTTACCGAACCGAACCAAATCACCAAAACTGACCTAACCGAATTTACTATTATTAGAAACCAAAAACCGAACCATATACATTAAAAACCAAAAAAACCGAAACTGAAATTTTCGGTTCGGTTTCAGTTCAAAACCATATTAACCGAAATATCACTAGTCAAAATTGTGTGTGCAAAAATAGGGAGAGGGAAGTGGTGACTTGGTGGCCGCCCGCCGTGAGCTTAGGCGGACAGCGATTGATGGGAATGGGGTGAGCTGCGTGAGGGTAAGGGAGGGAATTTCTGTAAGTGAGGCGCCGTGACCGTGAGGGTGAGGGAGGGAATTTGGAAATGATAACTTACTGATTTGAGGGTTAAGGTTTTTTTTATTTATATATAATGTAATTATATATATGTAATATAATATTTATTTAATTTATTTATATATTTAGTAATAGTATTATACATATATACTTATATATATATATATTTAAATTCGGTTCGGTTTTCAGTTTTTTGGTTTTTTTATCTTAAAAACCGAAACCGAAACCGAAAACCAAAATATTAAATATTTAAAACCAAAACCGAACCGAATACCAAATTAACCGAACAAAATTCTTATTTCGGTTTGGTTTGGTTCGGTTTTTCGGTTAAAACCGAATAGTGCTCACCCCTAACCATGGCAGCAATCATCGATGAAATCATCCCTCAACGAGAGGTCACTATTCTCTGGCTTCGTCGATGACGTTATGTAGATAAACAAATAAAAATGCAAAAACTGTTGGCGAGGAAAATGAGAGAAAATGAGGAGACTAGGCATGCGACCTACACTGCGATCGTCTTTCTCTAGTACCACCAGCGGGGCGAGCAACTTGGGCTCGCAAGTGATGGGGTGTGGTGAGCAAACCCTAAGCAACCCGGCAACTGGGCTTACTCAAATACTCTAGTGAGCGGTCCTTCTTATTTCGAAGGCTCACCAAAATGCTCGTGTACTTGAACTTCTCATATATGCTGGTCTTCTTCCAGCACTGAGGTGGCAAACCTGCAAGAAAAAGTTCAACAAATATTCAACAAGATATCAAAAGCACCCCACCAATATGCCAACCAAGGTCCTACGCTACAACTCGTCAAACTCAATAGGGGACATAATGCGTCCCTCGCGCCCTTCATTGTTGTCCGGTGCCCGTGCAGTCACCGCCTATGAAAAAGAACCATTCCTCCAAGTTCTTCACTTTATTGGGCACCCCTTCAAGGATCTTCATATCGCTCCTCGCCTTGAGGTAATAATACATGTTACCTTCTGCAGAGAATTTACTGAGGCAGAGGGCATAGTTCACCTCGGTCGGGGTAAGGCGGTTCTTGTACCTCTCAAGTGCGAACACCATGAAGAGCGCCAACAAGTTGCTCCATGAGTTGGCTGTAAGCTGGGTGATCGCCAGGTTGGTCTCCTCCAAGAATCGACCCACAAGTGGGTAAAGAGGCAACGTGACTCCGGCAGCCAAGGTGTGCATGTTGAAGGCCGTCAAACCGGCAGGAGGACGGCTCTTTCATTCGGCTGGGGGGCATACATCGTCACATCACAAGGGATGTGATAATCCATCCGGATCCCGTCAAGGTAGCCCGCATCAATAACACTTTCAACAGTGCTCGCCTTAAAACTGGTGGACTCATTGGAATCCCTATATTGACGAGGAGGAATAGGAAAGTCACCCGCATATCGCTCGTTGTAGGCCGCCCAATCGAACTCTTGTTCGACACCTTCTGGGATTGTTGTCTCCACCATGTTGGGGTGCGGGAAACCTATAGATTCGAGCCAATCAAGAATTGACTCTTCCTCCTCACTACTGGAGACCACCTCAATAGGGACCTGGTCGACCTCATCGGGGCGAGCAGCAGCTTGCTCGCCCAAATGCTCAGCCACTTCCTCCTCTATGGAGCACACAACAGAGGCAATATCGGGCTTTTAGTCCACCAAATGAACCGACGAGAGGCCAGCAATGGGTCCACCCTCCTCCATCGGACGCTTGCCCGGGTTACGGTTAGAGATGGTATGACTTGAAGAGGATGACATCTTGAGAACGAAGAGAAGGAATAAAGTATGCCCTAGAGATGGTATGGAGTGATAACCTTGCCGCCTAAAATTCCAGCCAAGAGTTCCCGATGAAAATCAAAGAAATAAAAACCCCGAGAGATAAGGAGAAGTAGTACGAATATGCAAAAGAAATGATAAGAAAAATAAGAAAAAAAGAACTACCTTTAAAGAAATCTCCAAATCGATCCTCGGAGTGACAAGGAAATAAAAAGATCACCGGAAAAAGCTTGGGAAGATTTGGTCACCGGAAGTTGCAGAGAGAAATCGCGAGGAAGAAGAAGAAGTGAAATAGTATTTATATGTTACGAATAAGGAAGTGCAAAAAGGGTGGACTCCAGGGACCCGATTGCAAAAAAATTTAAAGTTTGAATAATTGGCGCACCTTTTCGTGGGACTAATTGGCACGCCAATCGAGAAAATGCTTTGTTTCCCGTTCCACCGCCCTAAATCTAAAAAAACAAACTGACAGGCACCACAAAGGGTCGAGCACTACAGCTTAGTACTCCAAGGCACCCTTGGGTCTGACAACCAAAGGGGCGGGCACCACAGCGGGGGAACACCAAGTCGCGAGAAGTTATAAAGTTGCTCGCCCACTTGTTCTCCTTCTTCCTCAATGGTCCATACATTATCCCTTAGTTACATACTACAACTCCAGCACATCATTCAATATAAAGAATCAAATTGAAGCATGCGCTGGGGGGTAAATGTTGATAAAAGGAATCACGCCGACAATTAAAGAATAAGCAATGACGATTAATTGAAGGTTTAAGAGAATCTCCACCATGATGAAATCATGGGTGAGTAAGAGAAGGTTGAGTTAGCAAGCGTACGAGGCCAAGTGAAAGCTACCCGCCACCCTGCTGACCAAGTTGATGGGTGCGTGGACCAAACGCTGCTCTCCCAGGCTGCCCACCCATGCTGCTCGCCCAACACCACAACGGACGACAATAGGGCCACCAGTCATACCCAATCAATGGGGGGCAAGAGTGAAGGTGCACCTGACACCCCACAAGGAGGCGGGCAAGTCACAACCCCATCCAGGTGAAGGACATCTACCCCAATGAAGGTTGCTCGCCCAAGGAGTAATTGGACCACCAGAAATGGAGACCAACCAAGAAGTGTAGATTAATCTTTAAGTAGAGTTAGTGGGTAAAATGTATTAAGTAGTGACAAGTGGAGGACACTTGTCACCATCTAAGGCTAATTAGCCTAATTGTGTGTCACCTCACCCATGCAAGGGTATAAATATGAGATAAACACTCATTTGTAGGGATTCCAATTCTGAGATTAATACAAGAATATTACCTTCTCTCACTAAACTTTTCTCTCTATATTTCATATTTTTCAACTAATTCAATATCTTAGATTATTGTTTGAGCAATTCTACAAGATAATCAGTCACATAAATATTTAATTAGAAGAATTTCTCAACAACCACTTCTATTGTTCTATTTCTATTAGATGCGGTGGGGCGAAGCCTATCATCTTTACCTTTCCCTTAAAAATTAATCACATATGTGAATTTAACGAAATACATTTGAATTCAAATAAAAATTAGTAATAAATAATATTTCATACACAAGTTAGTCATACAATACATCACGGAATACATATAATTGGAAAAAAAATGTAAGGTTCGAAAAAATTCATGGAAAAAACAAAAAAAATATAAAAAAAAACCGCTGAAAACTTTTTTAATGTTCAATAATTTTTATTGAATGTTTATGTAATTCAGAATTTTTTTTTGAAAAATATAATAATGTTCGGCAAAAGTATTCGAAATCCATAAAAAATTCGAGAAAAAAAAAACGAACATGAGTATATTTTTTGAAAAATCGAATCTGAAAGTTACAGTTCGTTCAAATTCAACATCAACATCAAATAGTCTTTTGCTTATTTTTTTACAACATGCAAACACTAATCAAAACCAAATTAACCTAATTCAAATCTCTATTTTGCTAGCATTCAAAAGACATAAACTTCAGTCCTAAACCCTAAACAGTAAGTTCAAGCCTCAAAACTTAAGTAGGCGAGGACGCGGCGGTGAGGTGTGGGACGGTTTTGTATCGTGACAAAATCAGTTTAACTTCTTAACAAAAGAAAACTAAAGTGATAGAGATATTTTTATAAATTATTAGGTAGTGTATTTCTTAATTGAGTGGTGAAAAAATTTAGAAATAGTGTTTTTAAAAAAATTGCTAGTGCTAAAAACTGTGGTCCTCCATAATACTGTTTGGGCCCAATCAGTTGATCTCTAAAAGAAAAGAAAGGCCCAAGAAAAGTAATTTTCAGATCCACGCGAATTTTAGTGCTTGAAATGCAGGTTGCAAAAAAAAAAAACAACAGGTGCTCTTCATTTTCACAGATCCCACGACTCAACACCCAAATTAACAAAGTCCGACTGAATAACCCTAGAGAGAGAAGGCTCGAATTCAGGTAAAAATGGCTTCGGGATGGGGAATAACGGGTAACAAGGGCCGATGCTACGATTTCTGGGTGGACTTCAGCGAATGTATGTCTCGCTGCAAGGAGCCTAAAGACTGTGTGCTCCTACGTGAAGATTATTTTGAGTGTCTCCATCACTCTAAAGAGGTACATCCACTTTTATATTTTTTCTCTTCGACTCAACTATGGTAAGAGTTTTTGTTATCTACTGTGGAGTACCTGGGGGTTTGTTGTTTTGAATTTGAAATTTTTGTGGTAAAATGTGTGGATTACCGGTGCTTTGGATATAGGTGTGTAGCATGTCGTATTGAGAGGTTTGATCCATGGATTGAGTAGAAAATGTTTAGATATAAATTGTACCCAATTATTTTGATTCTTGAATTGAAATAGAAATTCTTTTTCTGTTCTAAGGATCTTGATAGCAAGGTTGTGATGTTACCTAATTTTTGTTTCTTCGATTAGCGATGAATTTTAAATTGTGAACAGATAATTCGATTGAATTTGATCCGAAGTGTATGAGAGAGGGATATACTAAGAACCCCTATTTTAAATGCAATATTTCATATTTGCAAGTCTTATTGTTTAGATTTTATGTGATTCACTCGATAGAGCAATGTGTTGCTTGAAAGATCTGCTGTTAAGAATGGAATAGTTGTTTTGCTTCTACATTTATTTGTCATGATCTTGATTGAGAAACTATCAAGCTTGCTTTTTAAGTGTTTAGAGGACACATACATATATATTATTGTTCTGTGTTTTTTTTTTTTTCTATTTAATTTATGTGACTCAAATCCAACCCTCATGTCCATTGTTGTCTGAATTCTGAATCCTTAATATAAACCTACTGATAATTCTTTTGCGTGAAGTGAGAAATTCGTAGACACTATCACTTCTTCAAATAGTTGAAGCCTCTAAGAAGAAAAAGTGGGAACTTATTTTGTTTGAGGACTCAATTGATATAAAAAATTAAAAACAGTTCTTAGTGTTTGAGGATGTTGCCTTAGTCCTGACTCCTGAACCTCTCTATATCATGTCCAAACTCCAAACAAGCCAAGTCTTGTAAGTGTTACCTTAAAACATACTACCTCCGTCCCACAAAAGTTTGCATACTTTCCTTTTTAGTTTGTCTCACAAAAGTTTGCATATTCCCAAAATGAAAATATTTCTTTAAATCTCCACCCTTTAAATCTTTATCTCACAATCTCCATCTTACACATTCTACTCATTACATCTTTTCTTAAAACATGTGCCCCAAAAGTACCGCAAACTTTTGGGGAACAGAGGTGGTATCTAAATTTACAAGAGTTTTGGTTTTTACTTCTGAATCTGTTATGTTGTTTAACCATGTACTGCATCTTGGGACTAATAAATGCTTCCAGATTCAATACATCCGTCACATATCTTTTAACAAGACTGAAATGATATACTAGTAATTAGCACAACCAGAATTATCATCAATTGAAGCTATATTTTGCTTAGAAACGGAAGTCTGCAATTTTGATTGGCACTGGTGTCTATTATCTGTGAATTTTGATGCTACGCATGCTATCATCTAGTTAATTGCTTTCCATAATGATGCCGCACAATTGATAACTACTATAAATAGCTAATTAGCTCTTAACTCAAGAAGTCAAGGCTCTATCGTGAGAAGGACTCACCTTGCATTGATGGTGTACCTTATACTTTCTTCTTCTCCTTTGCTTTGCTCCTTCTGCTCTTATGGTGGAAATACATGTGTTGTTGTGTTGGTGAATTTTATGTATAATATTTCTCTTGTCAAGGAGAAGATGTTGGCGATTTGGTTGATTCCTTACGGTGATGAATCCTAATCTAAAGTTACTATGCTGATTGATCAGTAACATCAGATTATGAGATAAGAAAATAGCTTGTATAGCTGTAAAAAATTATCACATGAACCTGAAAATGATGTTGCTGAGAAGTAACTTGAAAGTTGCATGAGCTTAATTTGCTCGTGTACTGACTATGAAATTTGAATGCTACTTTTAGCAGTTATTTTTTGAGTGATGCCTGTCTCGACATAAAAATAGCCTGGATTGCCACAAAACTTGAATTCTCCACCAGCATAGGTTCTAGATCCTTAAGAATATGATATCAATTTGATATGTGCCATGAAAGCCAACATATGCCAATTCCGATATAAAAATGGAAGCCTTTCCCATTCCTGTCTCCATATTTCCACCTTATTATATATTTCTACTACCTTTACTAGAGTCAAAGTTGAGTGAATTCATGATGGTTATTTTTATGATGTATAACTTATGAGAGTTGTGAAATGGGCTAAAACAAGATTTTAGATGGATACACCCTAGGCGAGGCTTTATTTGGATCACTTCCTCCTCGACCAACACCTGATACTCTCTTTATTGACCTATAAATAGTAACCCACATTTTATATACTTAATATGTTGCGCTTACTGCAGTTCCAAAGGAGGAACAGAGTCTACAAGGAGGAGCAACGTCAGCTGAGAGCTGCCGCAGAGAATGCCAAAGGAGGTGGAGATGGTGGTCATCACTGATTATTATCGTTGTTCCCTTTTGCTTCTTCGATATAGTGAAAAGAGGATTTTCTTTGCTGGAGAGCAGAAATCATCGATTTCTTCAATAAAATATCTGTATTTCATTTGTTGTGAATGTTAAGTGTAAGAACACATTCTATATCTTCAAAATGGGAGTTTTGGTTCAGAACAAAATGAGCCGTACGTTTGGCCTACGTGGGTGGATCTGTTGCATCTACCTTTGGCTTTGACACATTATTTTGTTTCTACACTTATTTGTGAAATTTCCTGGCTTCTAGAATACCTGATTTTGTATGTGTAACATGCTGCGTCTAGTGTATAATGAGGCCCTCTTCAATCGTAAAACTTAAAAAATAGATATTTTTCTGCCACATCAGTGTCATCTCAAAAGTAAAAGACACTTATATACATCCGGGTTCACCATGAACCCGGTGTAACCCAATAACCCAAACAACAAAATGGGTCAAATATAATATTTGTAGCATTGGAAAATTTTGGTTTTCTAGACTACTCAACTCACGTTTGCCACCAATTTTTCATTTTCCACCGATTTATGTTGTCTACTTCACCGGTTATTCACTTTCGCTGCAATCACTTCACTTTACGGTGATAACTTTGTTTTTTTACAGCTGATTTTATCATTTTGTTGTTGATTTCTTCATCTCTGATGCCGATTTTGTCGTTTTCGTCGTCGATTTCTTCGTAACTAAGGCTTGTTATGCCCATTAAGAAGGTATGTGCATCGATTTTTTCTTTTGCTTCTAAAGACATAAATCACATACTCTGTTAGTCCTATATTTGGGTTTCAACGTCGATTAAAATTTTAGGATTAAGCGCTTGTTAAGATTTCGCCGTCGATTAGTCATGAGTAAGAGCTTGTTATGCGTTTCTAATTTTATAATGATTAGATCGGTAATAAATTTATAGTTAATGGTCTTTGTTTATAAACAGTGATAATATTTATTTATAACAATGATATTCCTTATTTATAATAGTGATAGTCATTATTTATGAAAGTGATAGTACTTGTTCATAATAGTGACAGCCCTTGTTTATAACAACGATAATCTTTGTTTATAACAGTGATAGTCCTTGTTTATTACATCGATAGTCATTATTTATGATAGTTATAGTCCTTGTCTATAATATTGATGATAGTCATTATTTATGGCAATGATAGTCCTTGTTTATGACAGTGATAGTCCTTGTTTATAACAGAGATAATCATTATTCATGATAGTGATATTCCTTATTTATAACAGTGATAATTTTTGTGAATAACAGTGGTACTCTATTATTTTTGCAGATTTTCATTCCATTCTGATTTGAAATCATTACATTGTTGTTGTCATCAACTTTATTAATGAAAGGTTTCAATATTTAGATAACCAAGTACATGAAGATGAAGATTTTTTTCTAGTGTGCTAAAATTCTTGTAAGCATTCTTTTTTCACTACTTTTATATTTGTTGTATTTTAATTCACTCTCTTATTGTAGTAATTCTTTTCTTTTAATATATTTTTGAAGCAATCACAAATGTCTTCATTTCTTGAATCAAGAGAACACCCTAAAGCTAAGGATGTCTTAACATATAAATTTGAAAATGTGCAATTCAAATGACAAACTAAAAAGGTCGATGGTGATTGTGGTGTGTACTTGATGCATCATCTCAAACATTTTGATGGTTCAATTTACACATCTCCGAATATAACAAAGGTTTGTTTTTGTAATTTATTTTTATCTTCAATTTTAAATGGTTAGACTTTCTACTATAATTTTATTATTTATTTGATATGATGGGTTTTGAGGGATGCAATTTGTTTTTCAATTATTTTGTCTGATATCAATGAAGTGAAATAAATTGTGCTAGCTGAAGTGTATAATTTCTATCGTAACAAATCAACATTGATCCAACGTATTTCTAAGGAGAAGAATGATGAAGTCTTAAGGGCAAGATAAGAAAAATAATGATGCTGAGAGAAGAAATAAGAGAGCAATAGATTTGGAAAAATATATTAGGCTTAATACTAAAAGGAATGTGCATATTAATTTTTTTTTTTCATTTTAAACAATAATTTCGACACTAACTGTTGAATATTGTGCATATATATTTGTCTGCAAAATATTGTAAATGCATAAAATAAATTGATTAATAAATAAAGTAAATGCATAAAATAAATTGATTAATAAATAAAGTATGTTGAAACACAAAAATTCGTATGCAATATTGTACAAAACCCGACCCGTGCAATTTACCCGTTTTCATAACCCATTTCCAAACGGATCTAATATATATACTTATAACCGTCCTTTTTCGTGTACAGTTTTTCATCGGTTTCAAAAAAATTCCTTGGTTTTCGTGTTCCTTCTCTCATACGATACTCTGGTGATTGTTTCTTCTCCCAGGCGATAGTGATTCTCAGACGATTTCCATAAGTTATATATTTTCTTCGTGATTTTTAGTTTCTTAGGGTTTTGTTTGTGTTCTGCTCTGTTTGTGATACATTAATATAAAAGTCATAATGTAGTATCATAAATTTCTGCATGAAGTATCATAAAAGTCATGATGTAGTATCATAAAATTCTGCATGTAGTAACAAAAAAGTCATGATATAATATCATAAAATTCTGCATGTATGTAGTAGCATGAAATAAGTAATGTAGTATAATAACATGGTGTAGATGTAGTGGAATTTGTTTTTTGTATGTAGTAACATAATACACTTCTTATAGTAATACAATATATTTCTTGTAGTATGACAATCTTATGCATGCAGTAGTGTGAAGTAATTAATGAAGTATAATAGTGGAATGTAAATCTGTATGTAGTATTATAAATGATATTTTATAGTATACAAAATTTGAACATATAGTAATACATATTATGCAGTATGTATGAAAATATTATGCATGCAGTATAAAAAACTTATGCATGTAGTATCATAATAAGATCAATGCAGTAACACAAAAACAGACTAACACAAAATAATTATAGCATCTTCGTCTCTCTTCGTTGTAATTGAAATTGCTCATACTTTGTTGCCTTTGATCTTCGTCTCTCTTCGTTGTTATTGGCGTTTTCATGGCGATCGCGATTTAATGCGGCGTTTGATTTTATCTTTGTAAAGAAGGGTTTAGAGCTGTGGGCTTTTGGGCTGTTTCATATTGATCCGCATTTTTTGGGATGATGACCCGGTTTTCTAGGTGTGACCCGCAAAATTTAAAAACTTCCTTATTTAGCAATAATTGCACCGTGCATTATTTCACAGGAGACCTACTCATGTTGAAAATATACTTGTATTAATTTTTCACGTTGATTTTTTCTTGTTCTATTATTTTTAGGATTATATAAATTTTCTTTAGTTTTAATGATTTGGTAAAGTTTGTGGTTAGGGTAGAGATAAAATGATCATAAAAATGAAAGTGAAAATAAAAGAAGTGAGTGGGAAATATATTAGTTTTGTTGATACTAGTATATAACCCGCGTACCACGCGAGAGGTGAATTAATTTTTTTTTTAATGTATGTTTTAATATAAAAATTTTAGTTAATCGATCTTTTTTATTATGATTGATAAGATTTAAAAATTTTAAAATAAAGAATTGTTAAGATAATTAAAAATACAATCGTTAATAATTTTAGGTCAATTTTTAAATATTTTTTAAGGTAAATTTGTAAACAATATTTTTTTAATGTTATTGCTATATTTTAGGTAAATTCTTAAATATTTTTGGTTTAAAAAAATTATAATTTTGAAATATTTTTAAAATTTAATTTTGGTATATTAAAATATTTTGTTTTGGCTTAAAATTAATATGAACGGTTTTAACTGTTTGTTAGGACGCAAATAATTTGATGTAAATTCGTGAATTATTTTTTAAGTAAATTCATAAATAATTTTTTAAGGTAAATTTGTAATATTTTTTTATATTGTTGCTATATTTTAGATAAATTCGTAAATAATTTTTACATATTTTTAAAATTTTTATTTTTATTTTGACGTATTCAAAAGTTTTGTTTATGTTAAATTTAATATGGACGGTTTTATTTTTTTGTTAGGATAATTAGAAAATATAACTGTAAATAATTATTTAGGTTAATTTGTTAATAATATATTTTTTATGTTACTGTTATATTTTAGGTAAATCCGTAAATAACATTGGTTTTAATTTTTTTTATAATTTTAACATATTTTTAAAATTTTAATTTTAATTTTGACAACTTTAAATATTTTGTTTTGGTTAAAATATAGTATGGTTTTAAAGTTATAATTTTTGCGTAATTAATTTAGTTTTAAAAAATTAAATTTTTTGACATATTTTTTAAATTATATTTTTAATTTTGACTTATTCAAATATTTGTTTTGGTTTAAATTTAATATGAACGGTTAAAAAAAATTTAAACAAATTTTTCTTGCAAATATTTGAATAAGTCAAATAATATTAAAAATTTTAACGGGGTAGTGAATTAATTTAACGCAGTTATACTTAATATCAAAATTTTCTTGCTAAAATATGAATTGAACGGGGTGGTGAATTAATTTTTTAAAACTTTTAATGTATATTTTATTGTAAATATTTTAGTTAATTTTTTTTGTTATATATTTAATTTTTTTTAATGTTTTTATTAATTTTATATTTCAACAGTAGTTTTGTATTGTTAATAAAAAGGAGATATTTAAATTGTTTTTCTTCAGCATTTTATTTAAATTTATGTGCAGATCCCATAACTCACAACTTTGTAACAATAAATAATTTTGTTTAATATTCTGTATCATTCAATTGCTTTTGTTGTTGTTCAGTTAATGTTAAAAAAAGTAAAATAATATTAAAATTCTAATTTACCCAAAAAAAATTCGGATTTTTCTGCTATTAATTCAATGTTCACGATTTGAAACCACAAATTTAGCAACCATTAATATATTATTTGTTTAAAATTACTGCAATTTTGAAAATTAAAAAAATTGATTTTATTTTTCACTTAGTTAATTCAACACAAATTTTTAAATGGTACTTCGTAAAATTATATTTTAGGTAAATGGTAAATAACATTTTTATGTTATTGCTATATATCACGTGAATTTGTAAGATTTAACTTTAATATGAACATTTTAAAAAAATGTTTTAATACGTACATATTAAATTTGGTTCAAAAATTTTATAATTTTGACATATTTTAAAATTATAATTATATTTTTGATATATTCAAATGTTTTTTTCAAATTTATTATATATATATATATATATATATATATATATATATTAAATGAGTTGGGGAGGTAGTTACGTAAGAAGAGTTGAACTCATAATATATAATTTAAATAACAAAAAATTGTGAGAATTGTCTCATAGTGAGACCATACACGACCAAGCAAAACTAATTTATTATAAAAAAAAAATTCAGAAATGGATGAAGTGTCCTTTGCTGACATCATAAAATGAGATGAAAACACAATCGTGATGTTACTTTTCAGTAATCATAATCTCAAATAAAATTAAGATATAGTGTACACCGATTTATAAATTATAGAAATTTGTGTTACCGAAGGATCAAAAGTTCCTCTGGCCTGAGTAGAAATGAGATCGGGCGCGAGAAACGTCTGTTTATGCGTGGATGATGTGTGTATATATGCCTATGGATCCTCTCTCCTATTTTTTGGAGAAATTTACACAAATAAATGGAGATGATTCAGACTCGTGTATATAGGTGTACGGAGGGAGAGAACGATTTTGAAAAAAAAAACTGTGAAAATATAACTGCATGGAAAAAAATGTGAAAATAGCATTCTTGGGAAATCTTGGTAATCTTTCTAATATCTCCAATATAATAAATCTAACAACCTCAAGACTTCATAATATTTAATTCTTAAGGCTTAATTTCGAAAATTCCTCATAAAATAATTTCTATACATCTCATTATAGCGGAAATCTTACTTTTATTAATAATTTGGAAAACATCTTTTAGAACGTGAACTAACATGCTTGGAATAAAATTTTCTTTTCTTTTAAAAACCTTTGGGACTGAAATCCAAATCACCCTCATAATTTAAACAATAAAATCCTAAACATAGAATACATGTCTTCAAATAATAAAATCTCATTGATCATGCAATTTCACATAAATCTAAGAGCAACACTTGTGTACAAATTTCTACCTTAGAAATATTTATTTTTTAAAAATTCGCGGATCTAGACCAGGTCGGGTCAGATTTGGACATTTTTTACCAAAATTTGCACAACTTGTAGTTCCAGGTTTTTTCGCTCCCAGGTATGTTACAATTTGGGCAAAGATTTGTTACAATTAGGCAAAATCTGTGTTACCAATTCTTTAAAAATTAATTTTTTGTACTTTTCAAATAACTATAAAGAAAATATGTATTTCTGCAAGTATAAATATGTGTTACTTAATTTATTTTTTATTCTCTTTGTTGATTTATGTTAATAATATGTTTTTCGCTCCCAGGTATGTTACAATTTTGGCGAAGGCGTGTTACAATTAGGCAAAATCTGTGTTACAAATTCTTAATAAATTAATTTGTTTGTACTTTTCAAGTAACTATAAAGAAAATATGTATTTCTGCAAGTATAAATATATGTTACTTAATTTATTTTTTATTCTCTTTGTTGATTTATGTTAATAATATGTTATTCATTTACTTAATACATCATTTAATACCTTATATATGTTATATAAATATAATATATTTTTTTATAAGGATAAATAAATGTTTGTGCATATAGTAACACACATTTGATCTTGCAGTAACACACATTTACCCTAATTGTAACACACATTTGCAATAACACACATTTACTCTAATTGTAACATACATTTGCA
>JAPKLY010000125.1:956694-987379 GCA_026898435.1 Prunella vulgaris
ACATTTGCAATAACACACATTTACTCTAATTGTAACATACATTTGCAGTAACACACATTTACTCTAATTGTAACATACATTTGCAGTAACACACATTTACTCTAATTGTAACACACATTTACTCTAGATGTAACATAAATTTGCAGTAATACATATTTACTCTAATTGTAACACATATTTGTTCCTCATCAATTTGTATTATTATATGAGCATATATGTGTTACTATAGGATAAAATGTATTTTTATTAAGAATAAATATGTGTTACACATACAATGTAATATATACATGTATTACATTGCATGAAAAATATTTACTTCTACAAAAATAAATGAATATGTGTAGAAAACAACATTTAATCTGGTTGTAACACACGTTTTGCCTTAAAGTAACATGCATTTGCCCCAATTGTAACATACCTGGGAGCGAAAATCACAAGCTAAACGAATTTTGGAAAAAAATACTCAAATTCGACCCGACCCGGTTTAGACCAGCGAATTTTTAAAAATGAATATTTCTACGGATCTTAGATCCGTAGAAATTTGTATATAAGTGTTTGTCTAAATCTAATTTATGGATCATAAATTAAAACTCACGATTTCACAAACTCTTAAAGATTTCATACTTTCAGCATAATTTCAGCAGTGCGTCATCGACAAAATAAATCAATATAAAATACTCAAGCTACTGGAAAAATTCTACAAAAATTCATGTTGGTTACTGACTACCTCTATTATTCATCTATGATTTTTATCCGTATCTGACTTTTATCAAAAATTTGCGAGATTCGGAAATCTCAACAAACTGCCACATATTTTTCAAAAAATCATAACTAATTCGTTATAACTCCAAATCATGCGATTCAAGATGCATTGGAAAGCTAATTAAAAACTCTAACCGAATATCAAATTTAATTTACGAAAACTTTGAATCACAAAACTGTAAAATCCCTTAAAACTTACTAGAAAACAGAAACACATCAAATCCTACATATGCAAAAATACTAAAACTTATATTTAATAATTTCATACAATTCCTAAAATATCTCACATAATTTCACATAAGGAAATCCAAAAAAATTCATGTAACTCAAAGAAAACCTAATTTAATTAATTACGTGTTCATGCACTAAATAAATTCATAAGCATGTAATCAAACTCCTCAAGAAAATCAAGAAGTATCATAACTTAAAACAAAATCTTGTAAAACAATCAACCAAATAACTTGCAATTTAATTCTTGTCCATTATCTTATTAATTCTTGCCTCTCATCCACCCGCCTCCATCGCTTGCCATCACGCCCTTTACTCAACATAATCTGAAAAATATTAATTCGGTGAAATGGTGAGTATTCGAAATCACTCAGTGAGGAAAAATATACAAGTTCAATACATAAATTAAAGACATGAGAAATGTAATCAAACACACCTAACCTTTTACTTTTGCCACTTTACGGCAATTGATACATAGCCACTTTACGGCTTTTGATGCATAACCACTTTACGGCTATCATCCCTCATAAACATTTTGCCACTTTACGGCTTTTGATGCATAGCCACTTTACGGCTATCATCCCTCATAAATATTTTGCCACTTTATGGCAATTAATACATAGACACTTTACGGCCTTTGATGCATTGCCACTTTACGGCTATCATCCCTCATAAATATTTTGCCACTTTACGACAATTGATACATAGCCACTTTATAGCTTTTGATGCATAGCCACTTTACGGCTATCATCCCTCATAAATATTTTGTCACTTTACGGCAATTGATACATAGACACTTTACGACTTTTGATGCATAACCACTTTACGGCTATCATCACTCATAAAAATTAGATACATAGTCACTTTACGACTAGTATCACCTCATAAAGCATGTAAAATTACAAAACTCATTAACAAAAATTTATAAACTGAACATGTATGTTACCACTTTTCATCGTTAATTCCCTCACCTTTGATTTCTTTGAAAAAAAGATGACGTGTGTATGTCCGGCCTTGCTAAAACCTTGCGTTAAAACTCTACTTCTCCTCAAACTTTCGAACTCTCTCTCTCTCTCTAATTCTAAAAAATATGTGTATCTTAAGGGGTAGGGTGGCTGCTGAAAATTGTGTGAATAAAGAGGGGTCCTAGGTCTTCTATTTATAGGATGAAAAATAATCCTAGGTTAGGTAGGAAATCTTGACAAATCTAATCTTGGAGAAATCTTGATCGAATCTTGAAAATAATATCTTAAGTCCTCAATAATAAAAATGAAAAAATCTAAAATAAATCTTGGGGAAATCTAAATATTTTCCAATATAATAAAAATACTAAAATCTCTAAATCCTTGATATATATCTCATGAAATATCTTTTCTCAAGGGCCTAATTCGAAAATAATAGTATCATCCCAAATAATATATTAATCCTTTTCTTGATTCAAATCCTCATAATAAAATCTAATCCCGAAAGATTCATTCCTAATTTCTTGATCATAATCTTTATTCATATAATAAAGTCAAGATCCCATATAAATTCATTATAATCTCTAAAATATCAAACTCACTAAATTTACTTCTATACCCTTAATAAATTGGTACTTAATAAATCATAATTTTCTCAATCCAATTTGAATTATAACACTTAATAACCAATCAACTTAAATCCTATAAATCCTTAAATTAAATACTTAATTGGATCATATCTTAATTTGGCTCTCTAACTTTTAATTCACATACTAAAGCCCAAAATAAATTATCAAGAACTTAATCTTATTTCCCAAATACTCAAATCACCTTTACTAACTTAATCATCAGAAAAATTAATACTTAAGGCTTGTGAAAAACTTAAAGAACTAAAACACAATATTTAATCCTACGCGCAACTTAACTTTAAAACTTCAAATGCGACTTATAATCCATAACTTAAATCTATTTATGCTGGGCGTGACAAACCACCCACCTTAAAATAATTTCGTCCTCGAAATTGCATATGTACTTCCTACGATATTTAAACCACTATGCTTTCGCTGCGCTACTCTGATATAACCTAAAAATCTTATTTTCCTTTATCCTCGACTTATCTAAACCTTACTCTAATCTTCCTCAAAACTTCTAAATATGTCTTACAAGAGATATTTCAGAATTTTAGAATTTCAAATACCTGAACTATGGAAAGGTTCCTCTCTTCTAATTTTTGAAGAAATTTACACAAATGGAGATGATTCAGACTCGTGTATATATAGGTGTACAGAGGGAGATAACGATTTTGAAAAAAAAATCTATGAAAATATAACCGCATGGAAAAAAAATATAAAAATATAACCGCAGACTAGAATTTCAAAATTTCAAATATTTGAATTGTGGAAAGGCCACGTAGAATTAAAAAAGCTCTGAAATATATGGGATTAAGATTAAGATTAAGACTTATACGAGGATAAATTAATCATTTTGAATTTGCTAATATATTTTTTTAAAGAGCATTGCATTTTTCCGCTAGATTTCAATGACATCAGCAAATATTGGAGTATGCTATAGTCGTGCATCTATTTACATGCGATTCTGCCCCTATATTTTACATTCCAATACTGCCCTTCTCTTGCTCTTTGCCCCGTTAAAACTTAAAACCCTAATATCCACGAGTCATTCCCTTCCAATTCGTCTCTAAGCCGCGCAACTCTCTCTCTCTCTCTCTCTCCCCCTGTTCTTCACGGTAAAATTCAAATTTCAGTCTACTGTTAATCGTTATTGTTTATGTGGATGAAATAATTTAATCCTATTCGCAATCCCCTTTTCTAAAATTAAATTATAGTTTTTCAGGTTTGTTTCGATGCCTAAATGGTTGTGTTACATTGATATTAAGTTGAATTCGAGATTTCTCAATTAGGTTTTAGTGAAGTGATTTGGTTCTTATGATTATGTTTTCATAACATTTTTATTGAATTTCTGATAAAAATTGTTCATTTACACATGAATTCTAAACGTTTAAACCTCTTTAAACTTTGTTGTCTCTCTTAGCAAGAATGAGTCGCTCTAGTAGAACACTCTATGTTGGCAACCTTCCGGGTGATGTCCGTGAGCGCGAAGTGGAAGATCTGTTTTACAAGGTTATTTATATTATTCTCGATTGAATTTCATTTTGACCTATGTTTTCAGTTGAACCTTTGAATGTCTTTTTGCAATATTTATGTATGTACGACATCATTATCGCTAAATTGTGGATTTTGTTTCTCATACAATGCTGCTATTATGGCTTTCGAGTTGTGTAACTGTTTTGTGTGCTTCAACTCTGTACTAACTACTAAGTTAGCCAGGACTTTTCTGGGCAAATAGAATGAAAATGTCACTCTTCCTGCTCTATTATGTTGTGTTTTGTGGGACAATAGGTGTATTTGTGCTGATATTTTCTTCATTTCATGAAAATAAACCTCCAAGCAAGTTTTAACAAGCATTTTTTCCTACCTTTGTATCGCTTTGAAGCTATTTGTATTGCCATCAATTTTCTAAATTTCTTCTTTGCAAATCTGTTAGTTTTTGCTCAAGTTTCTTCTGCAAACCCTGGGAAATTTGAGTTCATATTAGTGTTGCGTGTTCATGTCTTGGCTGATAAAAAAAAAGCTCATAGATGATTGACAAGGTTGAGTGTTTTGAAAAGAATGTGGATGGAAATTGTAGAATCAAAGAAAATTCACAATTTCTTATTGGACCCAAGTATGGGAAAAAGAGGGAATGAGAGATGTGCTAGGATTTTCGTGGAATTTAAGGTTGTTGAATAGGTGGGTGTGACAACCATTTGTTTGAGAATAATTCGTGTTTGAATAACTAAACTATTACGACTTGTATACTAAGATAAATATATGTTTCATTATTGAAAAAGAAATAAAAGCATGGATCAATGTTTTTACGAAATCCAAATTAAATATCAAACGATTACTTGACCTGAGCAACCACACGATGTCAATGTTTGGCTTGGTCCTTCATAAGGCTTGAACTGTTCTGCCACTGCTGTCCGCATGTAATTATATAGTTATCTTTAACAGTTCCATAGTATTATCCTTTAGTGTCCATTCCACTTTTTCTGCTCAGTCTCATACTTCAGAGTGGGCCAGGACATTCTTAAAAGTTGCAGTATTGAATGTTTCTAGTGATATTATGACGTTTAACCTTTAATAGTTTCAGATTATTGTCCTTTAGGGGGTGTTTGATTTGGGATTTGGAGGATTTTGAAATCTAGTGGGTTTCAAATCTCATGTGTTTTTGTTTTGAGATTTAAGTAGGGTAGGATTTAAATATTTGTGTAAAAGTGAATAATATTTTATTATTATATTATTGTGGGAGAGTGATTGTAATGGTTGAATGATTGTGTAATGATTAAACTGTTTATAGGTATTTATAGAGAAGGATGTGAAAACTGAAAACCCAATATTAAAATCTCAAAGTAGAACAGTTTTTACATTTTAGGTTTTTTGAAATCCAAAATCTGGTTTTACAACCAAACACATACATCCCTGTATTGATTCTTGACATTTTCCAATTGTATTCTTACTTCAGTATGGGCCAATTGTGCATATTGATTTGAAAATTCCACCAAGGCCTCCTGGTTATGCTTTTGTCGAGGTTAGTCTTTTGAGTTAATTTGGACTTTTTCCTTTTTCTGTAGTTTTTTTTAATCTCATTTTCAATGACAGTTTGAGGATGCTCGTGACGCTGAAGATGCTATTCGAGGGCGTGATGGCTATGATTTTGATGGGCATCGCTTACGGGTGGGTTGTTTGCTATAGTATTCACCTTTAGTTGACATTCAGCAACTTGGTTAAATTTACTTGTGATGTCTGATTATACAGGTTGAGCTAGCGCATGGTGGGCGTGGAAACTCTTCGTCAACAGATCGTCATAGCGGTGGTCGAGGTCCACGCGGTGGAGTTTCCAGGCGCTCAGAATACAGAGGTGGATGCATTATTGCATTTGTGAAGTCACTTGATTCTTAAGATTTCTAACCCTTATTATTTCATTTCGCTTTATTTTTCAGTTATGGTCAATGGATTGCCTCAGTCTGCTTCGTGGCAAGATCTCAAAGTAAGTGTAGTTTTTGGTGTTCAATGTTGGCTTGCAACTATAAAATGCCTCATTACCCTAGTTTGTTAGTTTTACTGTCTTATGCTTCCCATCTAGGATCATATGCGTCGGGCTGGGGATGTATGCTTCTCGCAAGTTTTCCATGAGGGAAGTGGTAAGTTTTTGTCTGTTAATTATGTGCACGGATGTATCAGTTGATACATATGTTATTAATTCATAACATTACCTATTGTGTATTCATGTGTTCATTATGCCAGCACATTTCTTTTGGGGTTTTTAGTCTGTTTCCTGATCTCTCTGCAATACTGGTGCCATTATGGGTGAATACCTGTTTTGTTATCTATTGTGTGTTCATATTGTCTCAGTTTGTTGCGTATTCGTGGCATATGGTTAAGAAAGTGTATGTGCTCTTTACCTGCAGGGAAGACAGGGATAGTGGACTACACAAATTATGAGGATATGAAATATGCTGTAAAGTTATTCCTTTCATTCTCCTAAATTTTTATATATTTTGAAACTTTAATCTGTGAAATGGCTACTTGATTTTTTTCTTGAGTGAGCTAGAGCATCCGTTGATACTTTCTAAGTTATATAATGATTCTCTTTTTCCCCTTGTAGATCAAGAAGCTCGATGGCTCTGAGTTCCGCAATGCTTTCTCACGGTCTAGAGTGCATGTATGAGTTGACATTTAAGTGTATCTGTGTTTTCTCTTTAAATCAACTACTGGCCTGCAATTTCTTAACCTTTTAAATATAATTATTCATCTCTATTAGGTTAAGGAATATGATTCCAGTCGCTCAAGAAGCCGCAGCCGTAGCCGCAGCCGCAGCCCTGCGTACTCCAAAGGGAGGAGCAATGGTAAAAGCAGAAGTAGAAGTCCGAGTAACAGTCGAAGCAGGAGCAGAAGGTTTGATGTGTTAAGAAGATTCATGTTTTTATAATTTGTTATGTGGCATTGCGTTCTGAGACCATTGTGTATTTGATGAATCTCCTTGCAGCAAGTCACCTAAAGGAAAATCATCCCGTCGCTCAAGATCTCGTTCAAGATCTGTATCGTCTCGGTCGCGTTCTGCATCCAAAGAACGATCAAGGTAAAGTTTTTTTTTTTTTTCATTGTTTGTTTCACAGACCAGGCTGATCCTCTATTTTCTTTCTATTATCTGTGGGTAGGCAAAGTTGCAACTTCCATTAACAAATAACGTAACCAGTTTGTCAGAGACACATAAATTTTATTATACTGTAGATAACCATATATCATGGCTAGTACTCTGAGAGCATGCATGCCAACTGTTTAACTGGATGAAGCATGTGTTGTCCATCTCATTTGCAGCACATGCTGGAGTTAGAAAAAATGTCTCTCCTCTCCCTTCCATCCCTTTCCTCACTCGTGTGTTATGCTTTCAGTGTGGTGTTAAGAAAAATGTATCGAGTGTCCGAATCGTATCCTCTTTTTCTTCTTCACACATGGAATTATCCTTCTTTGTTGTTTTTAGATATGGATATATGCGCGATCTGGGGATTGCATATTAGGATCTTGTTTGGTGGATATTGATACGGTTGGCTACAACTCTTTTGGTTGTGGAGGTATGATGTTTTATGGATGGTAACTTTGGAATCCTTCTCGATGTCTCTGTTCTAATGAGCATCGCAAATCTCAAATGGGTGCTAGATTGGGAACATGAAGATGGATTACTATTGGGAGGCTGGACAGTGAACTAAATGGCATTTGAATAAGAGAACACATTTTTGCTGTGGAAACATTTTAACTATCTCCAGTGCTGAGTGTTTATTGATTCTTTGGGTACTTTGTTTATTGGTCTTTCAATATCAAGGTTCCATTTCTTCTTTTGATTAGGTTGCTTGCTTGGGTGGAATTCAAAATTTTCTCTTTGGCCTCATTTTTATTCTAAAATCTTAATGTTAATATTCCTCTTATCCAATTTGGTCACGGTCACTCTGACGTGGATGTGGCATCAAGGCTCTTGGATCAAAGTTGTTAAGAGGGACGAGTCGATATTAAACTGGGTTTTTCGTGGAACTTTTGCAGATCTCCTTCAAGATCCAGATCCCCGAAGCCATCTGTAAGTATAGCCTTAATTTAATCAATTGATGCTTAAACTGTTTCACTGTTATGATTGAATATAGATTGGTGTTACTATTTTGAACTGTGACGGGCATTTGATACAATTTCCACCCCCACTACGCTTTATTTTGCCTCTTCCTTTGTTTGACAAATTCCAGCGCCAGAAACACGCTAGTATGAGTCCAAAAAAACGCAGTGTAAGCAGAAGTAGAAGCCGTAGCAAGAGTAAGAGCAAGAGCCCAAGCCAGAGCAGGAGCAGGAGTCGTTCCAGGTTCTCTCTCTCTTCCCCTTTCTCCATACATACGGTAGCCATTAATTGGCTTCTTGATGGTGATAGTCTTTTCCTGTTTCATTTTTAAAAGGTGAAATCAGCACCTCGTTTGCTGGGAAGACAGATGGTCTCATCACCCCTTTCTAGTTGATCATGTTTACTAGAATTTGCTGTGGAATGCAAGGAACTACATTGTGTTGCACATCTGATTGTCCTATTACTGGATTTCGAATTTGTTTTGTGTCGTCTAGAGATAATTGCATATTCTATTTTTTTAATGTTGCAGCTGGGATCTAGTAAAAACTTAATATTTATGCATACTGTAATCATATTGTGCCTACCATGCTTTTTTTTTTTTAATGATTTCAACTACGGTTATTATCACTCGGTATTCCCTATCGAACCTCCCTTGAGGCGGTGTGTGCCAACTCTACGGTGATTCAAAATCACTTCTTTTCAAAAGCTGTGTCTCACAGCTTTCAGTAATTATATTCTAGACTTATAGTATTTCATGCATTCATGTACACAATTCCATTTTTGTAATGGATTCACAAGATGTATGTGCATAATTTTTCTAATCAAATCAAGA
Organism: Prunella vulgaris; assembly: GCA_026898435.1. Classification (NCBI taxonomy): domain Eukaryota; kingdom Viridiplantae; phylum Streptophyta; class Magnoliopsida; order Lamiales; family Lamiaceae; genus Prunella; species Prunella vulgaris. The sequence goes on from JAPKLY010000125.1 coordinate 965,701, forward strand.
CACATTTATATGTATATTGCAACAAATAACTTTTGCCCAAGATTCGACAAGCGTTAAAATTTAGGAATTGAAGACATTAAAACACCTAGATTAGCTGAAATTGGCTCTGCGATGGCTGCTTACTTTGATTTTTACATCCATGGAAAAATCTCACTTATTTAAAAAACTTTTGGAAAAAATACTACTTAAGCGACCCATGTGTGCTATGAGGCCCTGGGTGAACTGAGCTAGAGTCGAACAATTAATAAGTGGAGTATTTTACGTTTGAATTCGTTTTATTTATCAGCAATAATGAGCTCAGCTTAAACTCCGAGTTAAGCTCTCGAGCGACTCAATTTAAATAACATCAACTCATAATTGAAAGAAGGCAGAGTTTGGATGATAGTGTTGAGTTCCATATAAGTTACAGTAAGTCGGGCACTAAAACCAACAAATGTGTTGAAATTCATTGAAGCTTGAGTGGGCTAATGGTGGACAAGTTGATGAAGGTATATTCGTCCATTTTGAAAAGTTTGTTATGTTGATAGGACAAAAAAAATCGAGTGATGAAGCACATGGACTTAATTTGGTCCTTTACTTCTGGTGTCAGCTTGAATGTTGAGGGTGACCCATGTTTTTTAGCATGTGGTTCATAATCGTTTTATCAAATTTCTTTCATGTGCTGTCCTTTCAAAGGTCATCATCCTCCTAAAAATTTTATAATACAGTATTTGAAAGGGTGATTTACATATAGATTTTAAAAAATTATCATATTTATGAATAGGTACACAATTTTTGCACAGAAGCATATTTTTTTTCTGCACAAAAATATTTTTTTTTTCTACACAGCACCTATTTGTAAATATAATAATTTTTTTAAATTTATATGTAAATCACCCTATTTGAAATGACAAAGTTAATTTTATATTTTGGTTGATTTATATATATTAAGGAAGTGAAGGAATGAGTAGGGATTTGAGAAATAATTTTGTAAATTTCTATAAGTGATGTATATATATTTTTTTTCATTGGTAAATGTTAGTAGTTGTTAGTAGTTAGAAGTTAGTTTACTAAGTCTCTGAAACGCTTTAAAAATTATTTCCAAGTCAATCTTATATCTTCCTTAATTAGTTTCCAGAGAAAATTGAATCCAGGCCACTCACTCAAGTGAACTAACCCACCTGCTTCATAAGGTAAATAAATGAGTTGTATTGTGTATTTGTACGGTTCAAAAAATAAAGATAAGTTGTATAGATTTAAGATATTATGTGAGTGAAGTTAATGGAGAGTTCTCTTGATTTAATCGAGTGAAACTTATTATGAGAAAGACAGAAAATAAAAGTGTTAACTAATTATAGAACGGAAGGTGTACGAAAAATGCTGATTTTTGTACTTTGTGTCCCAAAAATATTATATAAATATGTATTTTAAATTTCACTCTTTAATACTTTGAATAGATTAAAATTATTTAAAGAATTAAATATGTATTTAATTTTATTAATCAAATTAATTATGTAATTTGACATTTGATTATTTAATTAAATGTAAATACGTTTTTTAATAAAAAACTTATAAGACGTAAACAATTTTTTATAGGACAAAAGAGTTGTAATTATATTATCAACGGAATTTTAATTATATTTTATTATTTGTTAAAGTTGTATTTATAAAATAGTGAATATTTAAGTTGTACTCGCCTTAATAAACACAAGGTACACAACAAAAGTTACTACATAATTCCAAGAAAGTAAGACCCCATGTACTATGTATTTTTTTTTCTCCCATATTTTTATATATTTAGAATATTCACATAAATTGAAGAAGATGGACCAGAAAAACATTAAAGTGTTGTGATTATTTTCTACGATAATTGAATGTGTAATAACTAATAAATGTATACTAAAGTCACATAAAAGTCCAAGTTCAATTTCAAAATGTCAACAGTATTGCATAGATAATGTACAAAAATTAATTGTATATCGATTTAATAACGACCTCTTTGTCCACCTTTTGTTTGCATCATCACTAATCTCATGTTTAGGAGAATAAAATCCATTTTTAAATGCTAAACATACCCTATATTTTACTATAATATCCTTTTCCATTTTTATTAAATCTTCAACTAATATATATATATATACACCATCTACTAAGAGCTACTAGGAGCTAACTAACTATCTTGGTAATGCTCTAAATAGTAGAATCACCCCTTCTCTTCTCCTTTCAAAGCAGTTGAACGTTCTGGAGATGGATTCCAACCTTCGATCGTCAAAACCTCCCTATTGACAAGGCGAACTATCGGAAGATGGTCAGAAGATTATCACAAGGCTACGAAGGTCGCCGGGGTAAGCAGGAGCTAGGCAAACGAGACCATCATAAGGGAGCTCGGCGAGGTAAGTAAGGACCTCGCCCAAGCACCCGATAGGCCGAGGCCAACGGCCAGGGGCACCAAGAGGGGAGGAGACTACGGGCAAGCTTCTCCTCTCGAGAGGGAGCTCGCCCCCGTTCGAGGAGACCTCGCCGAGGTCCACCACTGCATTATCCCTAAAAATCGCACAAGGCAAAAGAGCTCGCTAAGTAGCCCGCCTAGCCCAAGAACCCGGTTAGTGGGTGTACGAATAGGACATGTGTATGTAGTGGGACATAACATTGTAAAGGTAGCATTGTGAGGGACCAAGGCGAAGGTTACAAACCTTCGTCAACACCGAAAGCCATATAGGCTCACAAGGTGCCACCTCACACTTGCACACCTATAAATAAGGTCTCTCTTGTACTATTCACAACAACACAATCATAATACACATTAACTTTCTCTCTCTAAACTCTCTACTTTCTCTCTCTATATTATCCCTCAAGAACACAATTCTTAGATTATTGTTTGATAGGATTAATATGTTATAACAAGCCACATAACAAACACAATTAGTAAATCCTATCAACAATTTGGCGCTAGAAGGAGGGTGTTAACCCAAAAAATTTGAGAGTAAATAGTGTGAGTTGTTTGAAGATTTAAAGATTTGAAGGTGTTATTGAACAAAGCTCAAGAACACTTGAAGATACACACATATTTCCACCCCTCGAACGAAAACCCAGATTTCTGAGCAAGAAGCCGGATTTCTGGGGTCCCTAGAATCTGTCCAAAAAGGGTTTTCAAATGCACACGTGTACACGGATAAACCGGATTTCGGATAATTCGTTGCACGCAAGGCTAAACGAAAACTCGGACAAAGTCACCCTGGCCGGAAGTCAGGAACCTTAGCGAGCTTCCCTATTGACCTCAGCGACCTTCCCCAGCGAAAACCTAAAATGCCTAAAGAACAAACCTCGGCAAACTCCCGGAGGTGGAAGGAAGGCAACCAGGACCAGGCCGAGGGGGAGACCTCGCGCCGAGCTCCCAAGAAGAGCAATGCTCCCCGACCTCCGTGAGTTTCAGTAGCTCAAGAGGAGTTAAACCCCGCCCTGAGGGACCTCGCCAACAACCCCAACGAGCTCCAGCGCACGATTGCGACCTTGCAAAGGTTGCAACAGAGACAGCTTGACGAGCTCGCCCTGGTTCCTCGGCAAACTCCAGCCAGTGAAGCCAGGGAGCAGACGAGGCCGACCCAGGGCACCCAGACCTGGGGTCAATATAGTGACCTCCACACTGAGCAGGAGGCGAGCTCGGCCCAAGCTCGCCAGCACCGGGAACGAGCAGGGAAGGCCAAGGTGGTGGAGGAGCCTGCCCCGCACACTAGGCGAGCTTCGGCCTATACCGAAGCATTCGACACCCACCAATCATTGAGGAGGGAGGTCCTCCAGGGCTGGTTGGGGCCGAGGTGCGGAGAAAACGAATGAACGACTGCCCCAGCCGCATCACAGGCGGGAGAGTCGAACCTACATCCTCGTAGGTCCGCCCATGATCGATTACGAAGGCCCACAGTTGATAGATTGAGCCCCAACGGTGGGCGCCAATTCCGACCCGTCATGGAGGGGTCACCCCAGAGTGAGGCACCTCGAGGGCGAGTGTCCACGAGGCTCACGACCTTCGAGTAACCTCCGCCGGAGGTGATCCACAACGACGAGCTGGCCTCGCTGAAGAAGGCCGTTGAAATGCTACAAACCCAAGTAGCAGCCAAGTCTGGCAGACCTGACGCCACTACTCTCCCCACATCTCCATTGGCACCTGCCATACTCAGAGCACCGATCCAGAAGAAGGTCCAATTCCCGGTGATGTCTACATACGAGGGCGAATCCGACCCGATAGTCCACTTGGCCAAGTGTGCAGACTTTATGATTTCAGTGGGTGCCACCATCTCCACTCAGTGCCGAAACTTCCCGCTGACCCTCGGGGACCGAGCTCACCGCTGGTTCTCATCACTCGCCCCGGGGTGAATCCACTCATTTGGCAAACTATCGCAGGAATTCTTGGCCCACTTCTCCGGGTTTGGATCCTACCTAACCCAGAAACACTGACTCACCAACATCCACCAAGGCGAGAGCGAGACCGACCAGTAGTATCTGGAGAGGTTCGATAAGATACTACTGGAAGACGAGCAGGTAAGCGAGGACACCAAAGTTGTCGCAGTGATGGCCGGACTCCGAAAGGGCACTGATCTTTGGAAGAAAACACACCTCGCATGTTCGAACACTTGCATCGAATTTCGCCACAAGGCGGGAGTGTTCGTAGCCATGCAGGAGGCCCTCTAGAAAGAGGTCAGTGCCTCAGAGGAGAGGAAACCATATGGGAAGAAGTCAGGGGGCACATACAAAGCTCCCCGGAACTTGAAGGCTTTCGGCGACAGGGATGAGTTCAAGGAGAAGCTAAACCAGGTCCTCACCGTCTCCGTCGACCATGTCTTTACCGCGATCAAAGACAAAGCCTTGTTGGAAGAGCCAAGGAGGATCCGCCAAGACCGCGTGAAACTCAACCCCAACAAATACTGTGCCTATCACCAGTCGATCGACCACTTCACCAGCGAATGACGAGACCTCCTCGAACAACTATGGAAATTTTATGAGGATGGGAAGCTGGCTGAGTTCGTGAAGAAGGCACCGGCAAAGAGGCCCAGGTTCGAGAGGAGGGAAGCCTCCGATGATGAAGAGGAGGACGCGGGCCAACGCGGTCCTCAAAATAGGCGAAGGGCACCTCCCCAGCCTCAACAGAACCTGGAACCCACTCGAGAACTCCTAGTTCTCGAAGAAGAGATCGGAGCTGCCGGAGGTCTCCAAGATGGAGGGTCCTCCATTTTCAAAAGAAAGAGGAAGGCCGAAATCTGGGCCGTAAACTAGGTTCAGGAAGGCGGTTCCAGCTCCAGGCCCATCGCACAACCCACTGACGAGCTAACATTCTCTTTGGTGGACCTGGAGGGGGTACTGACACCCCATAATAGCTCGTTGGTGATAACCGCCAACATCATGAACGTCCGAGTTCACAGGCTACTTGTGGACACCGACGCCTTCACGAACATTCTCTTCTAATCCACCTTGGATGCCTTAGGTGATTTCGAGTCGTATTTAGAACCTAGCAACACTAGGATAGTGGGGTTCGGAGAAGCTGTAACCGTCCCCCTAGGTACTATTAGGTTGAACGTCCAGCTTGTATCGGCTGAGGACCAGGAGCGGAGACTGACTAGGTTAATTGATTTCCTTGTTGTCGACCAGCAGTCCTCCTACAACGGGTTCCTTGGCCGCCCCTTTATCAATAAATTTAAAGTGGCGTGTTCGACCTACTACTATTGTCTGAAATTCCCAACTTTGAAAGGTGCCGAAACCATCAAAGGCGACCAGAAAAAGGCCCGAGAGTGTTTACTCCAAATTAAAGATGGACGGGTCAAGAAATCTGTGACGCAGGTTCACATCCTTGAAGAGGACATACGAATTCCCACAGACGAGCCGAACATCCTAGACATCATCTCAACAGAAACTGAGTTGATGGAGGTAGGCGACCTGCAGGAAATCGACCAAGTCCCAGAACCTGCGCAGGAGGCACAATCGACATCGATGGAGGGAATAGAAGGGTCCCAAAATAACCAAGTGTGAGAACCGGCGCAAGGTCCACAACCTGAGCCCATGGACATTGACGAGGTCTAAGATGGGGAACCTGCGGGAGGCCAAGAACCAACGCCAATGAACGTTGATCCCACTCCCCAGGTTGCAGGACCTCTCCAAACTGACGAACCTCCAGAGGTATGGGCAGTTGAGGAACCCGTCCAAGTTGAGAACCAAGCTGATGACCTCGAACCACGCCTAGGTCACGAACCTGCACGAATGTCGCAAGAGGAGTGGGATGAGTTCATCAGTGACCCGAGGTGGAAAAGTCAGAAGAGGAAAGCCACTCCCATGGAAGAATTGACGGCACTCCTGGTGGACCTGGAAAAGGACTTGAAACTCTTCATAGGTTCCGAGTTGCCAGAACCGTACCGGTCGAGGATGGAGCTGTTTCTGATGTCCAACTTGGACGTGTTTGCCTGGTCCCATGAAGATATGACGGGGATCCCGTTGGAGCATGCTTGCCATCGACTTAACATAGATCCGACGAGGAGACCCGTACGTCAAAAGCGAAGAAAGTACGGACCAGACAAGTACGCGGCCCTAACCACCGAAGTTGGGAAACTGTTGGACAACAAACTGATCAAGGAAGCCTTATGCGCACATTGGGTTGCGAACCCCGTCCTAGTGAAGAAGCACAATGGGACGTGGAGACTATGTATTGACTTCACGGATCTAAACAAGGCATGCACGAAAGACAACTTCCCACTACCCCACATCGATCAGCTTGTAGATAGCACCGCCGTCCATGAGATGATGACATTCATAGACGCTTTCGCGGGCTATCACCAGATAGCATTGCACCCGGATGACCAGGAACATACGACGTTCTACATCAACAAAAACATGTATTGCTGGGAAAGAATGCCGTTCGGACTTATCAACGCAGAAGCAACCTACCAAAGATTGGTGAATAAAATGTTCGACCAGCACATCGGCGAATCTATGGAGGTGTATGTGGACGATAGAGTTGTCAAGAGTTTGAGAAAGGAGGATCACATTGACCACCTGAAATAAACTTTTGACATACTATGCTACTACAACATGAAGCTGAACCCAAGAAGACCAGTTTCGGCGTACATTCGGGAAAGTTCCTGGGGCATCTGGTGAGCCAACGAGGAATAGAGGTCAACCCGACGCATGTCCAATGTATAATCGAGATGGGTGTGCCTGATTCCGTACAGAAGATCCAAAGGTTGACCTGGTGCATGGCAGCCTTGAACAGGTTCATCTCCAGGTCTGGCGACCGGAACCGCCCATTCTTCGAGGTAATTAAGGCAAACACACGGAGGTATAAGGAGGCAGCTAAGGCCAACAAGCTGCACCTTAAAAACCATTTCGTGTGGACAAGCGAATGCCAATGAGCCTTTGAGGACAATAAAGCATACCTGGCTGACACGCTGGTCCTGTCAAAGCCTATACTTGGTGAAAAACTATACCTATACCTCGCCGCGTCGGAGGTGGCCATTAGCTCCATCCTGGTCCGAGAAGAGGCACAAACACACCTACCAGTGTACTAGGTAAGCCAAGTCTTACACGAAGCTGAGTTGCGGTACACTCCGACAGAGAAGCTAGCCTATGCACTGGTGATGAGTGTTAAAAAATTGAGGCCCTACTTCTTAGACCACCCGGTAGAGGTGCTGACGATGTTCCCACTACGTCAAATATTGCAGCGCCCAGACACCGCCGGACGTTTACTGAAGTGGTCACTAGAAGTTAGCCAATACGGTATAACCTACGCACCCCAAACAACGATCAAGGGACACGCGCTCGTGGACTTTATCGTCGAGCTAACTTTCCCACAAGATTCGACGAGGGGACGTATAGCTCCGTGGCACCTCTACGTTGACGTGTCATCAACCAGCACAGCAGCAGGCACCGGCGTAGTTCTGATCAGCCTAGAGAAATAAGTCTTCACCTCCACAATCTGGTTCGACTTCCGAGCAACCAATAACGAGGCGGAGTACGAAGCTTTGATAGCCGAACTTAGGTTATCATTAGCTGTGGGGGCAACCAATCTTCAAGTTTTCAGAGATTCCCAGCTGATAATATCCCAAGTCCGGGGAGAGTACGAGGCAAAAGACCAACAGATGATGACCTACCAGAAGATAGCTGCGCATCTGATCTCGATATTTATGCAGGTTTACATCAATCAGATACCGTGACTAGAAAACACACAAGCAGATGCCCTAGCCTGACTAGCTACATAACGACGAGGCCGAGGTCACGGAGGTTGTAATCACCAAACTGAAGAACCTCTCGACTTCCGATTACAAAGTAAATCAGACCTCGAGTGGGGGGCATGAAGAGGACAAAGACAGTGAAGATTGGTGCACTCCGATCCAAAAATACTTAAAGGATGGAACAACCCCCGAGGACACATGGGAAGCTAGTCGGCTGGTGAAACAAGCTACCAGATATACACTACTGGATGACCAACTCTACAAACGTGGATTCTCTCTACCCTTATTCAAATGCCTACCCAAGAAGCAAGGGTTCGAGGTGTTACAAGAAATTCACGAAGGAATTTGCAGAAGTCATGCTGGGGGGCAAGCTTTGGCATACAAGATAATCAGACAAGGGTACTACTGGCCCACTCTCCGCAAAGATGCCATTAGCTTTGCACAAAAGTGCCGAAAGTGTCAACTTTTCGCACCCAATATCCACTCCCCAGCCAACCAACTGAAGTCAGTTTTCAGCCCGTGGCCTTTTGCAAAATGGGGTATCGACTTGATTGGTCCATTTCCACCTGGCCGAGGCGGGATAAAGTTTGATGTTGTAGCAGTAGACTATTACACCAAGTGGGCTAAAGCCAACGCTCTCACGATAATAACGCAAGAAAGGATGATCGGCTTTATATGGAAGAACCTGATCTGCCGGTTTGGACTTCCACAATCAATCATCACGGACAACGGAAGGCAGTTTGACGGCCAGAAGTTAAGAGATTTTTGTAGTTCGTGGAACATCAAGAAGCACTACTCAACTCCGTATAATCCACAGTCAAACGGCCAGGTCGAGGCGGTTAACAAGATCCTAAAGCACATATTGAAGATCCACCTCGGAGATAACAAAGAAAGCTGGGCAGACGATCTCCCGTAGGTCCTATGGTCTTACAGAATATCATAACGAGCCAGCACTGGAGAGACCCCGTTTGCCTTGGCCTTCGGAACTGAAGCGGTGGTACCAGTTGAAGTCCAAAATAAGACTTGGAAGGTGGTAGGGTTTGACGAAGAAAAGAACAACGAAGCCTTGGCAGTCGAAAAAGATCTGATCGAAGAGACCAGAGCTTCGTCGGAAATGAAAAATGCCACTTACAAGCGCAGAGCGGAGAAGTACTACAATTCCCAGGTTCGAGACCGAAAGTTCAAAGTTGGGGACCTAGTGCTGAAAGAGAAACTGATGGCCCCACCAGGTGTACTTGGGTCAAACTGGGAAGGACCGTTCCGGGTTACCGCGGCCTGGCTAATTGGTACTTATGACCTCGAGGACACCGAAGGGAAGGCCTCGTCATACACCTGGAGCGCAGCACATTTAAAGAAGTTTTATCAATAGACCAGGATTTTGTAATAGACTAGTCGAAGGTTCGCATCAGAAGTGTTGATGGCAACCGATGTAAATTACGTCGCTGTATAAAGTTAGAAGTTTTTCTCGAGAAAATGTTCCAACTCTTCGAAGGTACGCAAAATGTCCAACTATTCGAAGCTTCGCAATACGCAAGGACCAAGATCCCAAACGTTATAATCTAAAGGCTCAAACGACAAAGGCCAAAGTGCCCCAGGTCAGCGAAGGTATCCTTCTTAAAGGATCACTAAGCGCCTACTGCCAAAAGTTAGGAAAATTCGCAAAAAAGACAGAAAACGTCTAAGGCAAGGTTCACGAAACCTAATTGCCCAACGTGAATTAAACAAAGTACAACTCGCCACCCTAAGTGGTTTAAGACGAGCGATTCGCGGCCCTAAGTGGTGTAAGATGAAGAATATGTACTACACAAGCGGAGGTATAATTAGTAGTCCTAAGTGATGTAAAACGAACGATTCACTTCTCAAAAGTAGAGTAAGACGAACAGTTGAGTACCCAAAATATTTATAAACGAGATAATTGAAATTATAACGTAAGCATAAAAATATAAGCGAAGATAAGATCGTAACAAAAGGCTCGAACTCTATTCAAAAGATACTTAAGAAACTTTCAAGTAAAAAATACTTGAAAAATTCCTAAGTATATGAAGTGGTGCTGGCCACAAAGGTCGGCCAGCTGACCGTGTATGAAATGCAAAAGAGCTCCTTCTGGGCGAGCTACACATGCCCGGCGAGCTCAAACTACTTAAACAAAAAGAAACTACAAAAAGAAGCTCCTTCTGGGCGAGCTATGAAGACTAATCTAGAAAAGCAATAAAAAAGCTCAAGTCTATGGAGCAGTGGGGGTAGCAGGAGCATCGGCAGTGACCTCGGCGGGGTTGGCGGCGACCTGGCCAGCTTGGGGGGAAAGTTCGGGCAACGTTGTGATGTTGCCCATAAGCCCGCTGGTGTCGAACCCAGTGGTGTCGAGCATCGCGTCCCCACATGCCTCTTGAAGCTGCTCCATGGTGGGCGGGGTTCGCTCCTCTTCGTTGGCGGCCTCCTTTTCCCCAGCGATGTTCAGCTCCGGCACGGGGATCGTGTTAATAATCTTAAACCGCACCGGAACGAAGTTCAGAGGCATCCCAAGTTCTGGAAGGTCGCCGATGTCCAGCTCGGTGTCGTCGGGAAAGGGGACCCTGTCCAAGCAGTCCTTGAAGTCGCCCACCACGACCTTTATCTCGTCGTCATGGTGAGCTCACGCCCACCAGAGGGCCCTCAGGACCTCGGCATAGCACTGAACAAAGCCACGGTCCGAGGCCTCAGCCTTTGCCGCCACCAGGTCCGCCGAGGAGGAGGCATTATTACGGAGCTCGACGACCTCATTGACCTTCGCCGAGAGCTCGGCCCTCAACCTCGCACATTCCTCATCTGCGCTCCTGGTTAGACCTCGCTGGAGCTCCAACTCCTTCTTGGTCACTCCATGCTCGCCAACCTCTTTGGCGAGCTTCTCGGCGAACTCCTCCTCCTTGGCCTTAATCCGTGCATCAATATTTTTCTAGATGGAGGCGAGATGTCACTGGAGTTGGCCGAGGTTCTTGAGAGCGTCACTCTCGGACGCCAGGGCTGCGAATACTTTCTCTTCGGCGAGCTCCATAGCCTTCTTGAATTTATCAGCGCTATCCGCCATCTTCAAGAAGGCCTCGTTCCTCTTTTGCCGACCTTCCTCTAGCTGGACGACCTGCTCGATCACCTTCTGATTCGCGAGCAGCAGCCCGCTCGCGTAGTGCACCGAGAGAAGGAGGTTCTCAGTCAGGTTCTGGCTCTCAACGGTCGCCATCTGGGGAGTGGACCAAAACCTCGGCATCTCACTCACAGTATTTCGAGCGAGGCCCGGAGGGAGGCTAGGCATCGAGGTCAAGGAGCGGGATCGTTCGAAAGCATGGATGGCCTCGTGGCGGTTCGGATGAGCAATAGGGGCATAGCTGTGAGGTCAAAATAGTTAGAAAATAGAAAATACAAGAAAAACAACGGGGATAGAGGTCAGAAAGGCGAGCTACTCACTGATCTCACTCAGGGTCCCATCCTAGAAGCGTGTCGTCGTTTGTTTGAACCCCGAAGGGAGATGAGGAAGGAGGCGACCTTCGAAGGGGCTCAATTACCATCGGAGCAGTCGAGTGGGCCGATCCACCCTGTGCCGATCTTGTGTCGGCTCGCTCAGCGGGCTCGGACCCCTCATCGTCACGGAGACCCATGTGAGCTCTCTTGCGAGCTGGCGTATCGTCTCCTCCCACCCGAGACCCATCCCCACGATGGAGTCTTTTGGATTGGTGGGAACCTCGCTCGGTCGTAGCCCCAGCTCGCCCTCCACCACGATTGGCCATAGCGACCTCTGCCACCTTAGTCTTTACAGGGGCTTTGGTTTGCCCCTTTTGGGTCCCAGACCCACCTACCTCGCCTTTCTTCTGGATGAGCTCAGCTTTCTTACTCGCATCCAATGCGAGTAGTGAGGGCGGAGCGAGCTTGTTGGGGTGGGGTGGACCCATGGCGAACCGGTGAGCTAGAATTTCGTAAGCTGGAGGGATCTCGATAGTTGGGAAGGAAACCCGGCTACCGTCTGTGAGAAAGAAAAATTAAGAGTACAATTTGCATCTTGGGCGAGCAACCCCCCCTATGGGCGAGCTGCGAAGAGTGGTAACCCTGAAAGCTCAGGACCTTGGACCGTGGTGTGATGTGGCAGAATGTGGAGCCCGGCGAGCCTTAAACAATGATGTTGAGTGAGGTGGGCGGTCTCCCGATCCTTTTGACCCCTCAGATAACAGACAACCCACACCACGTCAAACTCAACCGATACTTTGGGCTTCCCGCGGCTCGATGTGTGGTGCTTCAAATCTGCAAAAGAAATGAATTAGATTAGTAAATCTAATTCAACCCATGCACACCAAGTAGGCGACCTACTGCTGGCCTCCCCATATTCATCAGGGGTTGGAATTCGCTCTCATCGCCCGAAGTAGCTCGTAGAAGCTCGCCAGTCTCCACCCATGAAGACAAATTGCTGTTTCCAGTCGCGAACTTTATTTGGGAGGATTCCCAAGAACTTCTCCCCCGGGCGAGCTTTGAGGTAGTAATACCCCTTGCCATCGTTCACCTGCCGAGTCACAGCGAGCAGATCATTGAGCTCGACAGTGGTCAGTCTGTTCTCATATCCCTCTAATCCAAAAATGGCCAACGCCGCCAACAAACTGCTCCAGGCGTTGGGAGTGAGCTGGGTGATGGTGAGGTTGTTATCAAGTAAGAACCGGCCAATGATTGGGTGCAAAGGCAGGGTAAGCCCGGCCTCGAGGGTGTGGACGTTGATGGCCGTCAACCCCACCGGAGGTGCATCAGCTCGCTCATCTTTCTCCGGGGCATATAGGGAAATGCCAAGTGGGATCCGGTACCTCACCCGGAATTCAGGAAGTTGGAACTCGGTGATAACACTTCGGACGTCACTTGCTTTGTAGTCGGACTTGTTCACCGCATCCCGATAAGTTCGCTCACGATGAGGGAAGCTCGCCACGTGTTCGGCGACGTATTCCTTCCAGTCGAAGGGGTGGATGACCTCGGCGGAGATTTGATGCTCGACCAACTGGGTCTCAGGGAAACCGATTGAGCGAAACCATTCCAATGTTACTTCTTTGAGGTCGCCTTATTGCTCACCTACCTCGGTGACCTCCTCGCCGGCATCGACGACCTCCCCCGGGACCTCGGCATTTTATTCATCCTCAACCAAAGCCTCGTTAGGGGTTGGGTCACAATCTCGCCAGAGCTCGCGGAGACAGGACTCTTCGCTCTGGCCGGAACTGGCAGCTCTCTCCATCGGATCGAATCGGACCTCGCCGGGGAGCTCGCCATAACTTGGGTGAGCTACCGAGTGAGCCTCAGACCCATATTCGATGATGATCGGAGTTATCTGAGGAATGGGCCCGCTGTCCTTCATGGACCGTTTCTCAAGATTTTGGTTCGAATTAGTTCCGCTCGATGATCGGGTCGACATAACTTGGAAGAAGCTAAAAAAGTTTCAAAATAGTCCAAAGTTCTCGGTCACTGGAGTTACGGTACAACAGTGATCGGAAAAGCTCGAAAAGTCACCGAAAATGTCGAAAATTTCTGGGGACTCAAAGAATGGGAAAAAGAACAGAGAAAATCTGCAAAAGAAGGAAGAAAAGTGGAAAGAAACCGGATTCTACCTTGAAGAGCCTTCGAAAATCCGTAGGGTGCACGAAAACACGATCGCCGGAAAAAGCTCTGAGAATTCGGAAGTGTAAAAGTGGGAAATAAACTTGGTTTCTCTTATTTATAGGTAAGGGGACGAGCTCGGATAATCGAAGAGTGCAGGGACCGATTTGCAAAAATATTGAAAGTTACCATGATGAGGCGTGGGAATCAGGGTCTAAAAAGGCATGCATGATGCCTGGATTCTCGTACCATGTCGGCCGGCAAACCGCCACGAGGAAGCTCACCCCCAAGCTCGGCACCTGCCCAGACGTAGTTCACCGACATTCAAGCCTTCGTCCTCAGAGACAAATCAGCTCGCCCACACATTAGACGAATCATGTTGTGTGCGGGCTGGGGAAAATGTTGACAAGGCGAACTACCGGAAGATGGTCAGGAGATTATCACAAGGCTACGAAGGTCGCCGGGGTAAGCAGGAGCTAGGCCACTGGTTCGAACCGAGGCCAGCATAAGGGAGCTCAGCGAGGTAAGTAAGGGCCTCGCCCAAGCACCCGATAGGCCGAGGCCAACGGCCAGGGGCACCAAGAGGGGAGGAGACTGCGGACGAGCTTCTCCTCTCGAGAGGGAGCTCGCCCCCGTTCGAGGAGACCTCGCCGAGGTCCACCGCTGCATTATCCCTAAAAATTGCACAAGGCAAAAGAGCTCGCTAAGTAGCCCGCCTAGCCCAAGAACCCGGTTAGTGGGTGTACGAATAGGACATGTGTATGTAGTAGGACATAGCATTGTAAAGGTAGCATTGTGAGGACCAAGGCGAAGGTTACGAACCTTCGTCAACACCGGAAGCCATATAGGCTCACAAGGTGCCACCTCACACTTGCACACCTATAAATAAGGTCTCTCTTGTACTATTCACAACAACACAATCATAATACACATTAACTTTCTCTTTAAACTCTCTACTTTCTCTCTCTATATTATCCCTCAAGAACACAATTCTTAGATTATTGTTTGATAGGATTAATATGTTATAACAAGCCACATAACAAACATCATTAGTAAATCCTATCAACACTCCCCAATAAAGAAATCTGTATGCATAGAAGTGGAGTGGTCATTATGGAGAAACAATGCAATAAAGGGGATAGCCGAAGAAAGAATCCCGAGCGCTAAGCTAAAGAATCGATGAAAAACCTATTGGGAAAGGATGGTCGTAGATCAGGGGAGTCAAACAAATCCCATCGCTCCAACCAACACATTTCTATAAGCTAAAACCTCATGTTTTGCCGGATGACAGGACGGGAAAGGGTAGCATCACCTTTCTTCGGAGGGAGATCGATAGCACCTTCAAAGCTGTTGCTGTATTGAATCGATTGAGTCTCCCCTGATCACATCATCTGCTTGATAAGGAACGTGATGGGAGGGTTCTGCTACAGTCCAAACGCTTTAGCTAATCGAATTTCATCAAGAACAGGATCCTTAAATCCTTCCTGACTAAAGTCAATAGCGTTGTCTTGTGCATGAGCGCTTGTATCGACCACCTGATCAGACTTATCCTTAGTCCGAATTGGCACATATTCTTGTCGTATTGGTTGCTTCCCAAGCCTAATCTCCTCCCTTCTCGGCCTCTTCAGGCTTCTTAGGCTAGGCCTTAAATGACCATTCTGATAACCATCAACATGACCCACATGTACGACAGTAAGGTATTCTCATAAACCACCGATTGATGCAAAACAATATCTTCGCAAAAAATTGCAATCTCAGGAATTGGATCCGCCAAAAGGTTGACTTCCACGCAAACCCTAGCCATGCTAGGACGTGTCTGGTCCGCTGTAGGCTCATCCATCTTAAGTGGACGTCCAATAATGCCAGTTCAAAGAGTGCCTTTCGGTGAAAAAGGTGCAATGGTAACTCCGAAAATCCAATCAAAATTGGCGCAATTGATGACTCCGTTTTCATATCAAAGTCTGCTGTCCACTTAAATACACACATAGGGGCTCCGTCTATCATCCAAACTTATTGTGTCCAAAGTCTGGATCGAAGTGAGCCCAAAGAGAGTATGTAAGCGTTCTGCGAAACTTTTGCAAAATAAAAAAAGTCCTCCCATGGGCCCCATTCTCTCACGTTTTCGTCGATGTGCTGCCACGCCTTGCTGTTAGGATTATCGTGCATCAATTTGGCTAGAAAGCCTCGTTGCCTCTTTTTAGGGAGACCAGGATGATGGAGACTTAAAGAAGTATAAATCAAATACAAATAGAAGGCTCGTTCGTAGATCAGCACAAAGCTATTGATCCAATCCGATCCAATGAGTAATCGAGTTCTTTTTCCTATGTTGGCACGAGAGCATAGCATCAGGCTAACATGCTTCGGACGGACTAGGGCAGTGCTGCTATACTCCGGACTGGTGAAGTAGTTGGGCCTGACTCCGTTCGCTTTGCTGCTCAACCCTGGCGGACTCTGATGTGTGCCGTCTACTTGTAGGTGGTGGGCGAGGAAAAGCTGCGAGCCTTTAGTTTCCTGGAGAGTATGTAAGCCGTCTACTTGTATAAACACGTTCTTGCTCTACTCTCTCTCAATAACCACCATCTTCTCTTCTCATCTTTCATGTTCACGTATATGTTCTCTCTGCCAGACAATAATCTATTTTGTTCTTTGCTAAGTGCCTACCAAATTGCAATTCATTTTCAAGTAAAGTGGACATGTCGAAATAATCGAGCAAATAGAATTCTGAATCTAGATTAGCTACCCATATCAAAGACTTCTTTAAATTAAAAAAATTAATTAAACAAAATGGAAATAAGGAGATG
Source organism: Prunella vulgaris (assembly GCA_026898435.1). NCBI lineage: Eukaryota > Viridiplantae > Streptophyta > Magnoliopsida > Lamiales > Lamiaceae > Prunella > Prunella vulgaris. The sequence continues at coordinate 982,283 of JAPKLY010000125.1, forward strand.
AGATAAATGAGTAAAAACATGAAAATAAAAAATTGTGAATGAAACGTGGCAGTTGCGAGCGGCTTGAGAACGGAGCATTCCTCATAAATATTGGTGATGGAGATGCGGTTACAGGCCAAAGCTTCGAACGGCCATGACGGCGATATGAAATGACGAGATTTTTGACTCAATTAAAATTGATTTTGAATTTTGGGTGCATCCGGTGCACCCAAAATACACACATTTTTTTAATAGTTTTGAATATTTAATCTCCATCACACGATTGTGAAATGAAAGACGTCAAAAATGAAAAAAAAGGTATTACAATAAAATATGAAGTATGTTTAGTATTTTGGATTAATTTTCCATTTTAAATGGGGTATGTTTAGAGGAATTTGGGGTATATATAGTCGCACCCAATATTTTTTCTTATTTCTAAAATAATGTTTAAAGTTTAAAACATAAATTTAAATCAAACACAATAATTAGTATGAATTGCTAAAAATTAACTGTAAATTTAAGCAACTTAAAACTTTTTTTAATATATTCATTTTACAGAAAATTATAAATTTAACAATATAAAATTAATAAAATATAGATGAAATTAAATTAACAGTATAATATTAAATAAAAATACAGATAAAATTTTGAATAAATAAATGAGATAGGACGATATTACATAAAATATACATGAATTTTGAATAAATAAATGAGATAGGACAATTGAGTGGTAAATTACGAAATAATAAATTGTTATTTGCTTCTAAATATATATATATATATATATATATATATATATTGTGTATATATTTAAATAATATTTAAAATTCAAGTTCCCACATGGAACGGGATGGAAATCCCACAGGACTATTTGTATTTGGAGTTTGCCAACTCGCTTATAAAGTCACTGCTGATAATTTTGATGAATACCTATTGATAGGAAAAACAACATTAATCAATTGTCTCTTCACTATAAATTTTAACACTATCTCACCTCTTCTAATGATCGAAACAATTTTTTTTTTTAAAAATCATAACAAAACTTAACTTGTTATATTAAATTAATAAAATTAGACGTTTTGATAAATTTATAATAATTTTTTTATAAACATAACATTATTTCATCTTTATAGAAATATTAATCGGACCCCCCTGTCCAAAATTCCTGGCTCCGTCACTGGATATGACAAACTTTTTTTGGAGTAGCAGCTAGGATCACGTAATGATCTCAATGTATTGAATGAATCCCCCTTATTCAATAATGAGTTACAAGGGATTGCCCCTTATGTTAATTTCACAGTCAATGACATACAATATAAAAAATGGGCTACTTTTGTGAACTCTTTTTCTTGTCTAGACAATCAAAAAAGAAAAAAAAAAGAACAAGAAGCTGCACGAAAGGATGACGAATGATCATTTGTGGTGTTCCTTATAGAGGGATGATCCATCCCTCTATTAATTTTTCATTTATCTTTTTGCCTTTTTTTGGAAACTAGCATTCATTTTTTATTCTAGTTTTCAATAGTTTTTTTTCTTTTTATTTTTTTTATCACATCACTTATACTATAATTAATTATTTTAATAAATATCTTAATTTGTGTACCAAAAAACATCATAAACTTATAACGAGACAAAGAAAGTTACATTAATAAATATATATAATGAATTTAGTGATACTATAATGATACTTATTTCATGTATAACCAAATTTTATAGAAGGTTTCTTTTAACTTATGTAAGAATTTCATGGTTTTATTATATATTTCAAAAGAATGAGGTCAACTACTTCTGTAATTATGGGGTCTTAGTATTTAAAATGTACTATTACATATTTATTTAACTGTCTTAAAAAAAATAAGATGATGCTGACAAATGTTTCAAGTGGGTTTTATATACATTTAATTAATGAGTATAATTATAATACATTTTGATATTTTTAATTAAAATTTTCATATTTATTTTTGTGACTTAATACTCTAATCTAAATGTTATTTTATCAGTTCCATGTTTTTTTAATGTGGAAAACACACAAAAATTTTTACCCCGTCGAAGCTCAGGTCCCAGACCCTCCTTGAATATTGAAGTCAAAGAGACCAGAGTAGATGAGGTGGCATAATTCAAAAGAGATTTGATTAATTTAGGTAAAGAGATCAATTTGTGGCAGTGATGGTACATATAAATCATACATGTCTAGGAAAAAAAATTCATTTTGCAAAGAGATATTCAGAGTATATCATGTGGTACCCAAACATTGGCTGGGGTCCACCACTGAGTATGCTCTTCGTACATAGTAGTTAGTACTCCAAATCGTTTCATCTAATATTCTTAATTAATACTCTAAATAGGACAAAATCCTAGTTCACTTGCTAATGTTAACGTGTACAATATAAATAAGGCCTCTTATTACTATAATAAAAGATCTCAAACTTTCAAGTCTAAATCTACAATAAACTTATTATTTTTTGTGCTCTCATCGCTTATTTAATGCATTTTTAAGCATTCAATAGCATTACCATCTAATCATTTTACATTTATTATATTGTTCTAAATTTTAACCACATTAATACCCCAATTATCAATATTAAATACTCCCTCCGTCTATGATAATTAGTCTACCTTAGTTGTGCACAGTTATTAAGAAAAAATTGATGTTGATGTGTAAAAGTGAGTGTATTAGTACAAAGAAGTGTTAATTATTAATAAAATATTTGATGTGATGTGTAAAAGTGAGTATATGTGTATAAAAAAATAAAAATAATGATTGTGTTAAAGGAAATTACATTTATGTGCCTTCATCAAAGGTATTTACTAGAAGGATAGTTTAGTCATTTCATTATGTATTCTATATTCATGTAAACCCTAGTTTGTAACCTATATAAATGGATCTCATTCATGAGATATAGTGAAATAATCTCCTGGCTTGGTACGCCCCCAAATGTAGCCTTTCAGGTGAACTGGGTCAACAAATTCTGTGTTCTTCGTTTTGCTTTTTCGATTATACTTAAACTCGTTATCAGCAAGAGTTCTAGCCATCCGAGGAATAGGATTTACTAGAGGATTGCTCACGGATCTGGAACGGATTCAAAAACTCCACCGTCAGATAATAAATTTTTGGATTTAGCGACTACTGTGAGTATTTATTTATTATAATCCTGATCATGTTAGGAATCCTCCAGAATATGTTTATATTCACATGCCTGTATATGCTATCATGATCGGCATATGTTTCCATATAAATATATGATTATCTGATTATTTTATTATCTGGATATACACATATCTATATCTGCAAACTGTGAAATAGAAACTGCCTATTCTTGTGTTTCTTGTTCAAATGCTTCCGATTTATTAAATGGCATCTGATCCACCAACATGAATTTGGCTATTCAAATGGCATATATGTTTTATGCTCCGATATATCTATCATGTTTCATATATTTATGTATCCACATGCTCTGTATTCATATGAGATTACATGTTCTTATCAAAACCAATAACCCAGAATCATTGTTTTATAGAAAACCCAGATTTTTCTGAAACGAAATCGACCAAACCAGAAATCAGAAATTACAATCGATTTCCAAATTACAATCGATTTCCCAGAAATCAGAAATTACAATCGATTTGCAGAAATAAAAAACGTTCTTCATTTTTCCCAATTGAATTGCGAAACCTACCGTCGGATGTCCCCTGAAGTGGACTCGCTCCGCGACGACGAGATGCGTCCGGCAGACACGAAACGATGCGGTGACTACTTACCCGCGACGAACGACAGCGAACGCCCGATGCGCTCGCGACGGTGGGTGGCGGCGCGAAGGCATTGGTCGACGCCACTCGCTGCCTCTGTGCGCAACGCACATCTCAGGCGTCGTCCCTTGTTGTCTTCCTCTTCGCCTGAAACGAGCACAAAATCCAGCCATGAATGGTCGGCGTAGTGCGACGGCGATCTCCGACTATGTGAACGGCGATGGAGACATCGCGATACGCGACTGAATGGCAGACGGCTATGCGCGACGGTGCGATGGCCCAAGCAATGGCCTCAACCGAAGGCGATAGTAATGATGGCACGACAACGCGACGCCACGACGTCGATTCCTTTTCTGAACAACGATCGCCACTGAAACAGCGACGCGCGAAACGGTCGACGGCGGCGGCCACTGATTCGGCCCCTGAAACGGCCGGACGATTGACGGCGACTACTCGCACCCGCGGTGGTGCCGGAAATGCGTCATTTGGGCGAACATCGATGGCGAGCCTCAGCGACGTCGGTTACTTTTTCCAAAATTTCTGCGGATATCTCTCGCCGAAAATAAAACCCTTAACCAATTCCATTTACGTTTTCAGCCTTGGTTGGGCTTTTGGGTTTCTTACAATTTCAAGTGGGCCTAAGTATAATTTTGGGCCTTTTATATTTAATTGGACCATCCTGCTTTATTATTTTGGGCTCTTTTATTTGACTGGGTCTATTTAATTTATATGGGCCTGTATATTTATTCAAATGGGCAGCCTGTATTTGGGCCTTAAGTTATAATGACTTGGGCCATTTTTTAAATTGGTTTGGGTCAAAATATAATTCAAATGAATATATTCTTGAAAAAAAAAATATATGGCTATGCTTGCATATTAAATTCATATCTTTCATGGTGTTATAATAAATGGTTGAACGTAATCGACCTGATTATACTATATTGGACTCAAAAGAAACTGAGCACCATTCTTCGTATTGACAACACACAACGAATTGTGTTGGACCTTAAATGGACACTTGGAGACATTTATATTTTCAAAACTTATAGTTCAATGAAATGAAATTCTCAATCAATTTTTTTTTTCAAAACTTATAGCTAATGACACATTTTTTTTACAATCTATTGGCTAGGACAAAGATATTTCTCAAAGCTAATTTTGATTAATGAACCCATATGGATATGAGAATAATGCACCACTTGTAGCAGTGATATATCATATTAAACTATATTGCAAGCACACTATATATAGCAAACAACTATATATGTTATAGTGAATCTAAAGTACAAGATACCCACCATATTAGCCTCACGATAATAAATTTTAATGGCAACATGGACTTTGCTAATGAATTATTCATGCTTCAAGAAT
>JAPKLY010000125.1:1002379-1024499 GCA_026898435.1 Prunella vulgaris
CCAGAGGTGAAAACACCTCTGGGATGGCACAACTTTTAAGAAAAGTAGGGTGTTGTGTAAAGTTATATTATTAAAATAATGGGGTTAGTTGGATTGTGAGAATAAAGTTAAAGTAATAGTTTCCATTTATAGGGTGTGAAAACAATTGTGGGACGGACGGAAAAGGAAAGTGTGAAAACAATTATGGGACGGAGGGAGTAATACATCTAGGCTCTAGCTTTAAAAGTTAAAAGTGAAATTCATTTGTCAATCAGTCAATAAAATTTTTTCCTTCCATTAATTAATGGATTAATTTACACAACATTATTACCGATAATTTTTAAAAGTTCTTAAATAGTGGTATGGGTCCCACAGGCCACAAATGCATTATTAATTGAATCTTTGGCACATTAACTTAATTTAAATTTTAAAATATTAATTTGTAAAATTGTATATATGTTGTAAAAGAAGTTATGACATGTATGGCAAATTTATTTGTTCTTTAAAATGTGAAAGAAAATAAGCAATAGAGGTGAGTTGTACAGTGATGTGATTTACATATATAATGCAGTAATGTCAGGTCTCGTGAAGGCATCACATCATGTCGGTCAAATTTGGGAAACACCACACCAGTCGGTACCGAGGGTACCGACTGATTTTATATTCATAATTCCTCAAATTTTATCCTTACTTTGACAATTTGTTTAGAAAACGACCCCATTTTAATAAATTTGCCGATATAATATATTTTGTGATACAAAATTTATATTAATGAATTTATTTTTTTACTTTGTTAAAAAGTGATTCATGATGTATCACTTTCACACAGTACCTATTTTTTTTTTAAGTATGTGACCGAGAGAAAAACATACTCTGAAAATCCAAAACTTTCACCACTGGACCAGCCAATGGGATTTCTAAATCCTATCCATTATCTTTTGCAGGTTCGATGATTAAATCGTAATTTTTTTTTAAATTACAGGATTAAAAATAAAAGTGAAAGTTAGCAATATTAAACACAATTCAACAATACTAAAGGACGAAAAATTCTATTTTTCCTAAATTAAAACAGGAGATTGAAAAATAAATATAATCAGTGTATAATTGTCACTGTAACTGTAGATGACAAAATTTGTAAGACCAAATGTTACTGATGTTTCAAATTTTATCGTGCAAAGGATTATACAATTGATCTTACACTATTATTTTCGTCGTTCCAAATCTTATTTTACACTATTATTTTCTCCATTCCAAATCTAATTTTACACTATTATTTCTTGCCAAATCTTGTTTAATACATGAGAGTGACATTTTTTTTAAGAAAAAGAGTCCCAGGTCTACTTTTATTAAAAGAGTGACATTTTTAAGAAAAAAGAGATTATATCATATATGAATGTGAAGATAAAATGAAAAAAAATGTATTTTATTAATTTTTGTATTCTGAATTTTATTCAGGAGTGAAGAGATTATGTTGACATCCAAATGAACTGAGTATGAAAATAGAGTTGAAAGGGAAAGAGTATTTTTAATTCTTTTTAGAGTTGAAAGGGAAAGAGTATTTTTAATTCTTTTTATAATGTGTATATGTATATAAATGATATAAGTTGTCATTGTTTTGCTCATTTCACATGTTGGGTTATAAGAAAAATTAATATAGGAAAAATTTAAAAATGATTCGCCAAATTGACATTAATTACAAATTGATTTTGTGCAGAAAAAAAAAGTATTTCTATACAAAAAAAATATTTTTGTACAAATATTATGAATCAATACGTAAATCACCTGCTTTGTGTCAGGAAAATAATATATACGAGCAAATTTCACTTTTATCTGTAAGTAAGAATTTTTATCACAGTTCCCGTCGTGAGCTCGATTTAGTAGAAACCAAGTCCCCTCATATTAAAATGATATACGACTTCTCATCTGAGTTGGAAGGTTTTGTCCTATACCAATTTCCTCTTCTTCTGTTGTTATACGTTTACTTAATCTTATTTACGTCCTTGCTTGATGAATCAATATTCAATTTGGCAGGACACAAAAATCTAGAAATTGAGTTTCTTGATGAAAATTACTAAAATTGATGAATTTTTTTTTTCAAAATTGTACTCCCTCTATTCTAATTTTACTTTTTTTAGCCGCTATTCACACTTTTTATATATACTAGTGGGGGAATACCTCACTGCGTGAGGTGTCAGCCCACACTAATAAAAAGTTTGATGTTATATTTAATATTGCTATCAAAATATAGAAGAATTAAAGTTTAGATAAACACACAAATATATACACTCCTTATTAGCATCAGGAGTTGCAGTAGGTAGTTTGCATATTTCAATATAATCATGAATGCATTATACATTGGAAGTGAGCAGTATGACACTGTGCAGCCTGTAAAGTTGATCCCTATGTCAATATATGGTTCGTACTTTGCTGGAAGTGCTACGCTGCATCTCCTTGTTTAATTTTGAGTTACTAAAATGGTCATCCTGTGAATTTTGTTCATATTATCTTCATTATGCACAGAGTGATAATTAGAGTTCATGACAGATAATTAGAGTGATAAGTTCAACATATATGCATCAACAAGCTGCCTCAGTGAATTTTAATCATCCTCAACACTAAATAAGATTTCTTGGTTTCAGCAAGATTTGAAGACTGAAAAAAATGGGGGTTTTAATGTGCTAACTCCGTAAAATTTGTTATCTATTTATGGAGGGCATAAGGATTTTCCTTCCCATTTTTATTAATTTTCATCTGACTGCTAAGTGATCAGACATCCTCATTCTCATCTCATCCATAGGTCTTTTCCTTAACTGCCTAGATTGCTGTGTTCTAATCTGTGGTCTAGCTCTGTTATTTTCATTTTCATCTGGTGCTCGAATTAAAAAACAACTTAGTACGCTCAGTAAATCTCCATATGAGGTGATCATGCATATTGCTATGCCAATCTCTCTATTTGGGTGTATGTAGGTGTTTAGTATATTTGCTGTACTTCATGACATGTTTAATTAATAGCAATCATTTAGGAAATTAAGTAATTTATAAACTAAATATGCAGTGTTGGAATACTGGGGATTTCAATCCCACATACATCGAGTTGTTTCCGGACATTCTACGACCATTTTCTTGGCTTTCGCGTGGGTTTGCTACGCGTCAACGCGTACACATCCTCTTCGATTTCTTCCTCCGAAAGCGAAATCCAAAGCCTCATTTTCAACTTCCTCTCACATTCACTCTGATGCCCTTTTCCACCATGTCCCTAATTCTCTGCGATTACAACAAGTGTAGCTAACAGTACTTAGATAAACCAAAGAGTTGCCAAATTTAGAGCATATAATCAATCATTGCATAAGTTAAAAAAATGATAATCACTATAAAATAACACATTTATATTTACATTTTCACCAGCATAAATGGATACTTGAGGGTATATAATATATTATTCGTTCAAATTGCATTACTTGTAACTTGTAAGAACTCATTTTAAGATCGCAAACTTGATCTCCATATAATGCATATTGAATAACTGATTTATTTCTAAGATAATTAAATTGTCAAGTACTGAAAAAATAAAACTAAATAGCAGTTAGAAAATTAAGTCAATTTTGTCATATTTTGGATCAGGGAAAAACCAAACATATATTCCTTATTGAACTAACCCAAAAAGAATGTGGTAAACAAGTCATGTGGTGCTAGTATAGTAGTATATATACATTGTTGTTTCAGGTATTAACTTATAAACTAAAATATAGATCCAAAAGGCCACGGCTAACAAACCCCCAATTTTACTGAAACATCCCTGTTGATAGAATTTCCTAATCGTTGTTCGTTATGTGGCTTTATGTCGGATTAATTCTATCAAACAATAATCTTGTGTTCTAGGCTAATGTAAAGAGAGAAACTGGAGTATTTAGAGAGAGAAAGTGTAATGTATGGAATGTATTAATTGTGTGAATAGTACAAGAGAGGTCTTATTTATAGGTATGCGAGTGTAAGACGACACCTTATGAGTCTATTTGGCTTCCGGTGTTGGCGAAGGTCCGTAACCTTCGTCTTGGTTACACTGCTTCCTACATCATGCCTCATCCTACTACCATGTCTTAGACTAGATGAGCCTCATTAAAAACCTCGCCGTAAACCACCCTTGTGGATAAACCGGACGGAGGGAAAAAGAGCACACCATCGGGGTCCTATCGACTAACAGGCGAGCTCATGGGCGAGCTCATGGGCGAGCTCCGAGGTGAACACTTGGGCGACCTCAAACTCCTTGGTGCCCTTGGCGTTGCATAACAGATGGTGTCTCGGAGGTCGGCGCGTTGGATGCCGGAGGTGCGTTCTGCACTCTAGCGAGCTCATGGGCGACCTCCCAAGTGTTGGGCCTCTTGTTCCCTAATCTACCTCGAGTAGCTCGCCCATCAACAATTGCACCCCAACTCACCTTCATCATGACTCGTCATGTGCAGGCGAGCTGGCATGCGAACTCTTGGGCGAGCTCCTGCAAGGCGGTCTCTCGAGCCGATGTGGGTGGAGTCCGAAGCATCGTGCACGTCTTTATAAGTATCGTTTCCCGCGCCTATAATAATAACTTTTCAAATTCTTTGCAAAAAGGTCCCTAGTCTTTTAGGAAATTCGAGCTCGCGCCCCATGTCTATAAATAGGCGGAACTAAGATAATTCCTCACTTTGCTTCTTCACTTCTCCGAGCGCATTTCTGGCGATTGTTCCCTTGCTCTCGACGTGTCTCCGAGCATCCCCCAAGGTAGAGATCCGGACTTTCCTTCTTTTTCTTCTTTCACACTCTTTTCGGGTTCTTGGCGATTTCTTGGATTTGAAAACCGAAACCTTCCGACGACGCCTCTACCATGTCTGAGAACTCTTTGAGCCGCACCGCTTCGAATCGTAATTTGGGAAAAGAACCAATGACTGATGACTGCCCAAGCCCCCGAGCGATACCTGTGGTCATCTCCTCGGGCTCGGGGGCGAGCTCTGAAACTCTCCCGGACAGTGGCGAACTCCTGGGGTCGGTTCGTTCTGACTCTGGTGAGCGGGCTACTAACTCTGGCGAGCAATCCCCACTCCGCGAGCTCTGGGACTACTCTGAGCGAGCTTCGGGGGGAGCTGCGGCCCCGGATGAAGAAGAGGTCACCGAGATCGAAACTGAAGGGGAGATCGCAGAGGCCGGGGCCGGCGACGTTGCTAGCGAGCTAGCCCGCGAGGTCGATGAGGAGGTCGGCGAGGATACGGGGACGGAGGTCACCTACGAATACCTCCGTTTTATTGACTTCCCCTTCCCAAGCTTTCGGAACATCAAATCCCCGCCGAGGTCGTGCATGATTTCGACTGGAATGAATTCGTGAGGGCCCACGAGGCGAGCTTCCCCTTGCCCCAGCGAGCTCCAATCCGATAGGCCGCTGGCAAATCCAACCTCAAAGCGAACGGGGTGGAGAGCATCGTCAGCGAGTATGCCCTCCCAGATATTCGGAAGCGGTTCCGTATTCCGTTGGATATATTTATGTATGCCGCGGAGGATAAAGAGTGAGCCGACCTCCCTCCTGCCGGACTCACAGCTATTAACTATCACACTCTGAAGGCCGGGCTCACTCTGCCCCTGCATCCCATCATTGGGCAGTTCCTGGCATATACGAACCTTGCCATTACACAACTCACTCCGAACGCATGGAGTAACCTGTTGGTAGCTCTGATCATTTTTGGCCTCGAGGGCTATGAAAATCGATTAAGCACGGCGGAGGTCAGCGAGCTCTTCAATGTGATCCGGCAAGTTAGGGAGGGGAATGGATACTACTCTTTTCAAGCTCGCCCGGGGGACAAATTCTTGGGCGACCTCCCCAATAAAATCCGGGACTGGAAGGAGCAGTTCTCCTTTATTGGAGGAGACTGGAGGGCTTCTAATGGTCGCGGAGGGCGCATCCCTACTCCCGAAAATTATGGGGAGGCGAGCTGTAGGTGGCGTACCTTAGTGTGTGTGCGTGGATTAGATTTCTGATCTAATTTATCTTTTTACAGGTTTGAAGCGCCACAGGTCGAGCCGTGGGAAGCCATAGATTTTAGTTGGCTTCGAGTTTGTGCGGACAGTGTGTTGCTTGCGAGAAAAGAAAGATCGTGAGATTGAGCATTTGTGCCAACATCACTGTCGCAGGCTCGCCGGCCTCATCACCTCGCCACACCACCTCGCTGCTCAAGGTTTTAATCTTTTCAACTTTGAAGTTCACATAGCTCGCCACCTCGTATATTGAGGTCGCCGGATTGCTAATCGCTTATCTCGCAGGTGCCGGTCCTGTTGCCGAGCTCCCTCCTATTGAAGTTCCCGAAGCCTACCATTTTTTAGCTCGGCAGCTGAGGATGGGCAAACCTCGTCCGGGAAGGGAAGGCATTCCCTCAGGAGCCGTCCTGGATGCAACGAAAAAGTTGGAGCTCGCCAAAGCTGCTAATAAAGCTGGGGGCTCTGGCTCACAGAGGACCTCAGCGCCTCCCCCATCAAAGGAGAAGGTCGCCGGTGCCAAGAAAGGGGTGGGCCGAGGCTCCAACCCTGAACGGGGCACCCAGCCCCCTCCACCCCACCAGACGAAGCGAGCTCTCCACCGGGGAGATGGTTCGCGAGTGAGCGAGGAAGAAGCTCGCCCCATCAAGCGGGTCAGGACCGAGGGTGGCTCCATCGAGCATAGCGGCCGAGGGGGCTCTGGATCAACCCAAGCGGGGTCCGGGTGAGCTCTTATGACTCATCCTTCGCAAGCGCCTCCAACTCCTCAGAGTGCGCCCCCGCAGTCTCCCTACGGGGTCCCTATCCGGGATGACACCCTCCTCGGGCTCAACCCTGATAGGTTCGGGTAAGTAGGCGAGCTCTTTTTAAAGTTGGAAGCCATTGTAATTTTCACGGTTTGTGCTAACTGATTTTAGCATGTGTAGGTATACTCCTGCCGAGCTTCTGCTGCGACCCGAGTCTCTTCACACCACCGAGCGGTGCAAGGCCCTGAGCTCACCGAGGGATCTTCCGGAGGAGTCAGCTCGCCGGATATTCACTGAGGCCCCCAAGTATCTCTCTGCCTCGGAGCTCGCCATGATTGAGAGACAAAAGCCCGCCGACAAGGCGAGATTGGCGATGCACTATGAGATCACCGCCGTCACCGATGAGATCGCCGCCGCGGACAGAGCTCGCCACGACACGAGGAAAGCGCTCAATAAGGTGGGTGACGAGCGGAAAAAGGCTCTCGATGAGCTCATAAGGGCGGAAACCAAGGCGAAGGCTTCACTGGAGGCGGAGCGGCTTGCCATCAAGAAGGCAGAGAAACTTCAGGCCGACCTCCGCCAGCAACAGACCGAGCTCGAGGAAGCTCGCCGAACACTTGCCACACGGGACGAGGAGCTCGCTCGGGCCCGGGTTGAGGTAGGGCTTCTTCAGGATCAGAGCCGGGGGAATTCAGAGGAGTGTCAGAGGTTGCGGGACGAGGTCGCCGCTAAGGCCCTAGAGATCACCGAGCTTAAGAGTCGATCTGATGCCGCCCTCACGCTCGAGGCATTGGAGCTCGCCGAGGTGGTCGCCACTGACAAGGGCTATGTGCTTTGTTTTGCTGAAGTTATCCGCTCCTTCCAATGGGCGCGGATCAACAATGATAGCGAGTGGGAAGCCCTTGTCAGCGAGTTCGAGGACTGCTTGGAGAAGTCTACGATCCCCCCCGGTACAGAGCTAAACATCGGGGACCTCGCTGGCTACGGGATCATTCTTGAAGCTGCTCGTAAAAAAATCAACATCATTCAGACGAAGCATGTCTTCGCTGGGGGCGAGGTCCCACCGACGTTGGAGCACATGCAAGAGGCCTTCGGGGACGTGATGATTAACATCAGTGAGCTCGACGCCAGCGGACTCTCTGGGAACATCACCTCGGATGTCGAGCTTGCCCTTCCCATCAGCCAGGTCGCCCCTGCTCAAGAGGTCGCCGATCCCGAGGTCTAGGTGTGCTTTTCTATTGTCTTCCTAGTTCAGTTTTTTATATTCAGAGTTATAATAGGTCACCGGGTTGTGGAGCTCGCCCAGAAGGAGCTCCGTTTTTGTAGCTTTTGCTTTTTGTTTCAAGTAGTTAGAGCTCGTCGGGCTATGTATAGCTCGCCCAGAAGGAGCATACTTTTGTAGTTCACAAACGGCTAGCTGGTCGACGTTTGTGGCCAGTACCACTTTGAACACTTAGGAATTTTCAAGAATTTTTGCCTTGAAAATTTCCTAAGTGTCTTTTGAATATAAATCGAGCATTTTTTGTCCAACTCTTTTCACTTACGACTTTGCATTTTTACGTTATAACTTTCTAAATAGCTCGTTCTTGTTTATTTTTCTGGTACATAATTGTTCGTCTTATTCTACTTTGAGAAGCGAATCATTCATTTTACGTCACTTATGATTACGAATTGTACCTCTGTTTTGAGAGTGCGTATTATTCGTCTTATGCCACTTAGGGCCGCGAATTGTTCGTCTTAGACCACTTAGGGCGGCGAACTGCACTTCGATTGATTCACGTTGGGCCATTGGGTTTCATGAACCTTGCCTTAGACGTTTTTTTCATGAATTTTTCTAACTTATGGCAGTAGGTGCTTAGCAACCCTTTAAGAAGGGTACCTTCGCGACCTTGGGCACTTTGACCTTTGCCTTCAAGCTATTTAATTACAACGCTTGGGACCTTGGTCCTTGCGCATTGCGAATTTCCGAGTACGTGGGCGAGCTGGGCTTGGCGAGCTCCCAGGAGCAGTGGGAGACCTGGTGCAGCTCGCCTGGTTGGAGAGCTGCACAGGTCCAAATACTTAAGGAGTTTTTTTGAATTTCTCTGACTTTACAAATTTTTTGACTTTTTATAGCAACGTAATTTACATCGGTTGCCATCGACATTTCTGATGTAAACCTTTGACTAGTCTATTACAGGATTCTAGTCTATTGGTAGAACTTTTTTAGATGTGCCGCGCTCCAGGTGTATGACGAAGCTTTGCCTTCCGCATCTTCTAGATCGTAAGTACCGTTTGGCCAGGCTGCGGTGATCCAGAACGGTCCTTCCCAGTTTGAACCGAATACACCTGGTGGGGCCATCAATTTCTTTTTTAACACCAGGTCTCCGACCTTGAATTTTCGGTCTCGGACCTGAGAGTTGTAATACTTTTCTGCTCTACACTTGTAGGTGGCGTTCTTAATTTCTGACGAAGCTCTGGTCTCTTCGATAAGATCTTTCTCTACTGCCAGGGTTTCGTCATTCTTTTCTTCATCATATCCTACCACCTTCCAAGTCTTGTTTTGGACTTCGACGGGCACCACTGCCTCAGTCCCGAAGGCTAGAGAAAATGGGGTCTCTCTGGTGCTGGCCCTATAGGAAGTTCTATAAGACCATAGGACCTCCGGGAGTTCGTCTGCCCAACTCCCTTTCTTCTCTTCGAGGCGGAGCTTTACTATGTGTTTCATGATTTTGTTCACCGCCTCGACCTGGCCGTTCGACTGTGGATGGTATGGAGTTGAGTAGTGCTTCTTGATGTTCCATGAACTGCAGAAGTCCCTCAACTTTTGTCCGTCGAACTGTCTTCCATTATCAGTGATGACCGACTGCGGGAGTCCAAATCTGCAGATCAGGTTTTTCCAAATGAAGCCGATCATCCTTTCTTGGGTTATAGTTGTGAGAGCTTCGGCCTCAGCCCACTTAGTGTAGTAGTGTACTGCTACAACAACAAATTTTACACCGCCTCTACCAGGTGGAAATGGGCCGATCAAGTCTATTCCCCATTTCGCGAAAGGCCATGGGCTGAAAACCGACTTCAGCTGGGTGGCTGGGGAGTGGATGTTAGGTGCAAAAAGTTGGCACTTTCGGCACCTTCGAGCGAAGCTGATGGCATCTTTGCGAAGAGTGGGCCAGTAGTAGCCCTGCCTGATCGTCTTGTATGCCAATGCTTGCCCCCCAGTGTGACTCCCACAAATCCCTTCGTGAATTTCTTCTAACACTTCAGACCCCTGCTTCTTAGTTAGGCACTTGAGTAGGGGTAGAGAGAATCCACGTTTGTAGAGTTGGCCATCCAGCAGCGTATATCTGGCAGCTTGCTTTACTAACCGGCTTGCTTCCCAGGTGTCCACGGGGGTTGTTCCGTCTGTCAAATATTTTTGGATTGGAGTGCACCAATCTTCACCATCCTCACTATCCTCCTGCCCCCCACTCGAGGTTTGATTTATCTTATAATCGGACGTCAATGGTTTTTTAGTGTGGTTATTACAACCTCCGTGAATTCGGCTTCGCCGTTGCTAGAAGCTAGCCGGGCTAGGGCATCTGCTTGTGTGTTTTCTAGCCGCGGTATCTGGTTGATGTAGACCTGTGTGAACATCGAGATCAGGTGCGCGGCTATCTTTTGGTAGGTCATCATCTGCTGGTCTTTTGCCTCATATTCCCCCCGGACTTGGGATATTATTAGCTGGGAATCTCTGAAAACTTGAAGATTGGTTTCCCCCACATCTAATGATAGCCTAAGTCCCCGCTATCAACGCTTCGTACTCCACCTCATTGTTGGTTGCTCGAAAGTCGAACTGGATTGCGGAGGTGAAGACTTGTCTGTCTGGGCTGATCAGGACCATGCCGGCGCCTGCTGCTACGCTGGTTGATGATCCGTCAACGTAGAGGTGCCACGGAGCTATACGCCCCCTCGTCGGTTCTTGTGGGAAAGTTAGCTCGACGATAAAGTCGGCAAGCGCTTATCCCTTGATCGCTGTTCGGGGTGCGTAGGTTATACTGTATTAGCTGATCTCTAGTGACCATTTCAGCAGGCGTCCGGCGGTGTCTGGGCGCTGTAGTATTTGAAGTAGCGGGAATGTTGTCAGCACCTCTACTGGGTGGTCAAAGAAGTAGGGCCTCAATTTTTTAACACTCATCACCAGTGCATAGGCCAGCTTCTCTGTTGGGGTGTACCGCAACTCAGCTTCTTGTAAGACTTGGCTCACGTAGTACACTGGTAGGCGTGTTTTCACCTCTTCTCGGACCAGGACGGAGCTGATGGCCACCTCCGACGTGGCTAGGTACAGATACAACTTCTCCCTAGGTATCGGCTTTGACAGGACCTGCGTATCTGCTAGGTATATTTTGATGTCTTCGAAGGCCCGTTGGCATTCATTTGTCCACACGAAGTGGTTTTTGAGGTGGAGCTTGTTGGCTTTGGCCGCCTCTTTGTACCTCCGTGTGTTTGGCTTAGTTACCTAAAAAAATGGACGATTTCGGTCGCCGGACCTGGAGATGAATTTGTTCAGGGCTGCCATGCACCCAGTCAACCTTTGAATTTTTTGGACGGAATCGGGTATACCCATCTCGATTATACACTGGACCTGTGTTGGGTTGACCTCAATTCCACGCTGGCTAACTAGGTGCCCTAGGAACTTTTCGGAGTGTACGCCGAAGCTGGTCTTTTTGGGGTTTAACTTCATGTTGTAGTGGCGCAGTATGTCGAAGGTCTGTTTTAGGTGTTCCAGGTGGTCCTCCTTTCTCAGATTCTTGACAACTATGTCATCCACGTATACCTCCATGGATTCGCCAATGTGTTGGTCGAACATTTTGTTCACCAATCTTTGGTAGGTGGCTTCGGCGTTGATGAGTCCAAACGGCATCCTTTCCCAGCAATACATATTCTTGTTGGTGTAGAACGCCGTATGTTCCTGGTCATCTGGGTGCAGAGCTATCTGGTGATAGCCCGCAAAAGCATCCATGAACGTCATCATCTCATGGCCTGCGGTGCTATCTACCAGCTGGTCGATGTGAGGCAGTGGGAAGTTATCTTTCGGGCATGCTTTGTTCAGGTCCGTGAAGTCAATGCAGAGTCTCCACGTCCCATTGTGTTTCTTCACCAGGACGGGGTTCGCGACCCACTGCGGACACAATGCTTCCTTGATGAGTTTGTTGTCTAACAACTTTTCCACCTCAACAGTTAGAGTTGCGTACTTGTCTGGTCCATACTTCCTCCGCTTTTGGCGTACGGGTCTCCTCGTCGGATCTATGTTAAGTCTGTGGCAAGCATGTTCCAATGGGATCCCCGTCATGTCTTCGTGGGACCAGGCAAACACGTCCAGGTTGGTCATTAAGAACAGCTCAATTCTCGACCGGTACGGTTCAGGTAACTCAGAACCGATGAAAAGTTCTAAGTCCCTTTCCGGGTCCACCGGGAGTGCCGTCAATTCTTCCATGGGGGTAACTTTTCTCTTTTGACTTTTCCACCTCGGGTCGCTGATGAACTCATCCCATTCCTCTTGTGACATCTGCGCAGGCTCGTGACCTATGCGTGGTTCGAGGTCATTGGGTTGGTTTTCAGCTTGGGCGGGCTCATCAGCTGTGAGCACCTCCGGTGGTTTGTCAACTTGGGATGGTGCGGTGACTTGGGGAGTTGGGTCAACGTCCATTGGTGTTGGTTCTTGACCTCCCGCAGGTCCCCCACCTTGGGCTTCCTCAACCACCTCCATGGGAGCAGGCTGCTGCTCCTGCGCAGGTTCCGGTCCTCGCGCAGGTCCCAACACTTGGGTTTCTTCCAATCCTTCCATTGGTGCCGGTTGTGCGCCCTGCGCAGGTCCTAACACTTGGTTAATTTCTGACAGATCGCCTACCTCCATTATCTCAGTTTCGACCGAGGTGACGTCTAGGATGTTTGGCTCATCTGCTGGAATCTGCACGTCATCTTCAAGGACTTGGACCCGTGTCACCGCTTTTCTGACCTGGCCATCTTTCATTTGGAGTAAACACTCTCGGGCCTTCTTCTGGTCACCTTTTATAGTTCTGGCACCCTTTGGAGTTGGGAATTTCAAACAGTAGTAGTAGGTCAAACATGCCACTTTAAATTCATTAATAAACGGGCGGCCAAGGAACCCGTTGTAGGAGGACTGCTGGTCGACAACTAGGAAATCTATGAGCCTAGTCAGTCTCCTTTCGGGGTCCTCAGCCGATACAAGTTGGACGCTCAACCTAACACTACCTAGGGGGATGGTTACAGCTTCTCCGAACCCCACTATCCTAGCGTTGCTAGGTTCCAGATACGAGTCATTGTGGGGCATCAGTACCCCCTCCAGGTCCGCCGAGAAAAATGTCAGGTCATCAGTAGGCTGTGAGATGTACCTGGGGCCGGAGCTGCCTTCCTGGACTTGGTTTATGGCCCGGATTTTGGCCTTCCTCTTTCTCTTGGATATGGAGGACCCCCCGTCCTGGAGACCTCCGGCGGCTCCGTCCTCCTCCTCGAGAACCAAGAGTTCTCGGGTGGGCTCCATGTTTTGCTGAGGCTGGGGAGGTGCCCTCCTTCTGTTATGGGGACCAGGTTGGTCCGCTTCCTTCTCCTCATCATAGGAGGTAGCCCTCCTCTCGAACCTTGGCCTCTTGGCTGGGGCCTTCTTCACGAACTCGGCCAGCTTCCCATCCTCGTAAAATTTCCAGAGTTATTTGAGGAGGTCTCGGCATTCACTGGTGAAGTGGCCGATGGCCTGATGGTAGGCACAGAATTTGTTGGGGTTGAGTTTTGTGCGGTCTTGGCGGATCAGCCTTGGATCCTCCAGCATGGCTTTGCCTTTGACGGCAGTGAAGACGTGGTCAACGGAGACAGTGAGGACCTGATTGAGCTTTTCTTTGAGCTCGTCCCCCTCGCCAAAGGCCTTTAAGTTTCGGGGAGCTTTGTAGGTGCCCCCAGACTTCTTCCCGTAGGGTTTCTTCTCTTCGTGGGCACCAACTTCTTTGAACAGTGCTTCCTGCATGGCCGCGAACACCCCCACCTTATGACGGAATTCGGTGTAAGTGTTGGGACATGCAAGTTGCATCTTCTTCCAGAGGTCGGTGCCCCTCTTGAGTCCAGCCATCGCTGCGACGACCTTGGTGTCCTCGCTCACCAGCTCGCCTTCCAGTAGGATTTTGTCGAACCTTTCCAGGTACTGCTGGTCGGTCTCGCTCTCGCCTTGGTGGATGTTGGCGAGTCGGTGCTTCTGGGTAAGGTAGGATCCGAACCCAGAGAAGTGGGCCAGGAACTCCCGCGAGAGTTGGCCAAATGAGCAGATTGACCCCGGGGCAAGTGAAGAGAACCAGCGGTGAGCTCGGTCCCCTAGGGTCAGCGGGAAGTTCCGGCACTGGGTGGAGTCGGTGGCGCTAACCGAAATCATGAAGTCCACGTACTTGACCAGGTGGACTTTCGGGTCAGATTCGCCCTCGTACGCGGACATCACCGGGAACTGGATTTTCTTCTGGACCGGTGCGCGGAGGATGGCAGGTGCCAATGGAGATGCAGGGAGAGTCGTGGCATCAGGTCCGCTAGACGTGGCTGCTACTTGTGCTTGTAGCATTTCTACGGCCTTTTTCAGTGAGGCCAGCTCGTCTTCACGGGTCACCTCCGGCGGAGGTTGCTCAAAGGTCGTGCATCTCGTGGACGCACGTCCCCGAGGTGCCTCACTCTGGGGTGACCTCTCAGTGGCGGACTGGAATTGACGTCCGCCATGGGGACCTAGCCGGTCAGTGGCGGGCCTCCTCAACCTTTCGTGGGCGGACCTGCGCGGCTGCTGGTCGGAGTCCCCGTGGGATGCAGCTGGGGCTGCCGTCCGCTCATTTTCCCCGTACCTCGGGCCCAGGCGGCCTTGGAGGACTTCCCTTCTCTGTGATTGGTGGGTGCCAGATGCTCCGGTGTAGGCCAACTCCCTTCCGGTGTAAGGAGCGGGATCCTCCTCCACCATCTTGGCTTTGCCGATCCTCTCCCTATGCTGGCGAGCTTGTACCGAGCTCGCCTCCTGCTCGGTGGGGAGGGCGCTGTAATCCCCCTGGTCTGGGTGCCCTGGGTGGGCCTGGTCTGCTCCCGGGCTTCGGTAGTTGGAGCTTACCTGGGTACCAGGGCGAGCTCGTCCTGCTGCCTCTGCTGCAACCTTTGTAAGGTCGCGATGGTGCGTTGGAGCTCGTCGGGGTTGCTGGCCAGGTCCCTCAGGGCGGGGGCCAAGTCTTCTTGGGTCACCACAACTCGCGGAGGTCGCGGAGCTGCGGTGTTCTTCTGGGGAGGTGGTTGTGAGGTCTCCACCACCTGGCGTGAGGTCTCCACCTCGGACTGGTTTTGGTCACCTCCTTTGGACCTTCCCGCAGCTGCGGAGGTCTGTCCTTTGGCGGCTCAAGTGTTAGCCATTTTTGGATTTCGGAGGGGGTAGCTCGCTGCAGGTAGCCGAGGTGGAAGGAGGTCACCGGGGTGGAGGTCGTCCAGCTTAGGTGGAGCTGTGCAAGTTTACGTCTAGCCTCGCGTGTGAAGAATTATCCAAAATTCGGTTTATTCGTGTACACGCGCGCGTTTGAAAACTTGTCCCGTGCAGATTTCGTAAAATCCGAGAATTCTGGTTTTTATCCGAAAATCTGGGTATGTGTATGTGTATCTTCAAGTGTTCTTGAGCTTTATCAAGAACACTTTCAAATCTTCAAATCTTCAAGCAAACCCTAATTTTTTGTTCTTGAAAATTTTTAATTTTCAGATTCTAGCGCCAAATTGTTGATAGAATTTCCTAATCGTTGTTCGTTATGTGGCTTTATGTCGGATTAATTCTATCAAACAATAATCTTGTGTTCTAGGCTAATGTAGAGAGAGAAACTTGAGTATTTAGAGAGAGAAAGTGTAATGTATGGAATGTATTAATTGTGTGAATAGTACAAGAGATGTCTTATTTATAGGTATGCGAGTGTAAGACGGCACCTTATGAGCCTATTTGGCTTCCGGTGTTGGAGAAGGTCCGTAACCTTCGTCTTGGTCTCCTACACTGCTTCATACATCGTGCCTCATCCTACTACCATGTCTTAGACTAGATGGACCTCATTAAAAACCTCGCCGTAAACCACCCTTGTGGATAAACTGGACGGAGGGAAAAAGAGCGCACCATCGGGGTCCTATCGACTAACAAGCGAGCTCATGGGCGAGCTCCGAGGTGAACACTTGGGCGACCTCTAATGCCTTGGTGCCCTTGGCGTTGCATAACAGATGGTGTCTCGGAGGTCGGCGCGTTGGATGCCGGAGGTGCGTTCTGCACTCTAGCGAGCTCATGGGCGACCTCCCAAGTGTTGGGCCTCTTGATTCCCTAATCTGCCTCGAGTAGCTCGCCCATCAACAATCCCATTCAAAAAACATTTTTTTACACATAATTCTCTCTCTCATTCTTGTACATGGTTAACAAAGAAGTACCAAAGAATTTAAAGTTTTTTTTTTTTGCAAAGGTAGAATCCAACCGAGCACCTTTGACATTCGTAATTTCGAATAGAATTTTCTGGGATGAATTTTATGTTCATTCAACATCATAGGAAATCAACCTCAAAACTTTAGTACCATTGCTTGAGTGATTGTGACAAAATCTAAAAGCATTGTTCCCCAATTATAATTCCTGGCTATTACAAGAAAGTGAAAAACTATAACAAATATCTCAACTTCAAAGTAATACTTCTCTTAGGCATTGCATCAAACACTTGATGAGCAAAATGGTTTTACAAATAATTTCCAAACACCATTGTCTATAATCGCAGCAAACTTGTAACCTGATTTAAAAAAACCTCCAAATTCGAATTATACTTCACAGACAAACCTATTTCATAGCACTTTGAGTTAAATATGATACTACTTCTAATTCAAATAACAAACATATAATACAAAATTCATTTTGTGTTTGGTCAAAATCCTCCTTTTCTCCATGAATATAACTAAAATTGATAACGAAAGAATATAATTCAAATACAAACAGACAAATTAAGTGGAGAAACACAAACCAAACAACCTAAACATCTCATTATGGCGCTTAAGAAACAGTAGTTGAATTCTTAAAGAAGTAAATTATAAATCCAGAGTTTAAGATGGTAGGGGAATGAATATATTAATACAATCAATTACAGAATCCTCCACGCAGACAAAGGAAGAACCCCATTCAATTGGTGAATTTAAAAGCCGAATCAAGAATCCAAAGAAAAGTCAAAATTCCCTCAAGAAAACCTGAATTGCAATTTAAATGGAAGAAGCTTACAGGGGTATGGCGGACGGTCGGGAGAACGAAGAAGAAGCAGCAAGAGTAAATCAAAGATTTACCAATACAATCAAAATCTACCCCATATCTTCCAGTAGAAGCTCTAACTATTTTTGTCGTAACGGGCAACCGACTGAAATGGGCACCTCCCTCATTTATACTTTATAAATAGAGTAGGGCAAGATAAATGGAAGAGAAAAGGAAGAAAAAAAATTGCGAGAAAGGTAAATGCGCGGAAAAGAAGCGGCCCAATTGGCTTTTGGCATCTGTTTTAAGCTACTGGGTACCGGCGCAAAACTGGCCGCCCGCAATTATTCACCCTTTATATATAAGGTAAGATAAGATATATATATATATATATATATATATATATATATATATATATATAAATTGTACCACTTTCTCAGTCTTTTAATAATCACTCATAAAAGTATACTCCCATTGTTTGAATCACTTGAATTGATTAATGTATAAAAAGAATATTTTAATCATTTAAACATTATATATCAATTTCATTAAAAAAATTTGTAAAGTCAAATGCAAAACAAAATTGGGATGAAGTGAGTAAAAGTTAAAAATTACGAGATGAAAATTTAGATGTGATATTATCGCGGTGAAAATTAGATGTAAATTAATAGATATAAACACATAATCAGTGGAGTTCAATTTGAACAAAAAATTGTATGAATTCGGGTTCACGATAAACTCGAGTTTATCAAATATCAATGTTATGTGTATATATTATCACTATTATGCATGTACATTATCACTGTTAAAAATTTAAATATTTTTTTATAGAAGTGATAGTTTATATTAATAACAGTGATAGCGGTTATACATAACAATGTTATGATTTCATGTGAACTTAAATTCACAAGAGACCTACTCTTCAATTGTGATCACCTTTAATTGACATCATTATTAGTAGGGATGACAATGCCATGTCGGCCGGGTAGTCGAATACCCAGACTTGCTTTGTTCTAAAATATACTAACACAGACCTGTCCCATGACTCACACATGTCCTAGAGTTTTGCCCCGTGACCTACCCCACCCCATTTAGATATTTTTAAATATTATTTTGTGTTACTATTTTAAGCATATGATAACTCTATATATAAATATCAATATCACATGTTAAAATAGACAATTTAATACAAAATTGAACAACATCTGATAAATTTAATAAGAGTATTAAGTTTAAATTGTTCAAGAAGTGTAACACATACTCTAGTTAAAACAAAAATATAAGTCTTAAGATAGTGTTTCAAAGAGAAATAAACGATAATAATCATCTACTAAAAATATCGTAAATTCTAGTGTGCACTCAAGTGCATACCATATAAGGGTTAATATCAATTTGTCACCTGTGATATATCACTTATTTCAATTTGCAACCCGTACTAATTTTTTTATCAAATTGCAACATGTACTATGAAAAATTAACCAATTGCAACCTATACTTAAGTAATTTTTTTTTCTTGTTAGTGCTATATTTTTCAAGGTTATATTCGTCAATCTATATCAATAATTTATTTATATTTATTTTTTGCCACATAAAAATCGATGCCGGTAAAAAATTCTTATTTCTTCCATGGGGTTAAAAATCAAATTCCAATTATGTTATCGTCATCCTATAGAAATTAGACTTTTTTAACGTTAATTTTTTATTATTAATAATTATAATATAAATTAAGTAAATAAATAATATGAAATGACTAGTATAATCTTAACATATATAGTACTGCAAAAAAAAAAAAAAAGAACAAAAATTAACTTTAGGTAGCATTTTGTAAATTTTTCTTAGTACATGTTGCAATCTGATAAAAAAACTAGTACATGTTGCAAACTGAAATAAGTGATATAGTACAGGTGGGAAATTGATTTTAACCCTTTATATAATTCTTTGCCTAGTTAAAATATTGTGAATTGTTCTTAGTTTTTGGGATATTTATTTAGATTTATTATTAGGGTACTGTGAATTGTTGTTAGACTATTTTAAAAATAAAAACTCTTTAATCTTTCTCTTTCTCTCTTCCCTCAGCTCTCCCTCCTCTCCGGTGAATCGGTGGTTTTTAATGGCAGCTCTGGCGAGCATCGAAAATAAGGCAGTGGTGGCTGTTTAAAATGGTGAAGATGGCTTTCAATCCAGTGACAGACCATGACGTACATCGGTTGCTGTGCACCGAAAACCGAAAATAGGGTAGTGACTGCTTCGTTTTAGAATAGAAGAGGAACGACCACTTTTTTCAGTGGCTTTGAAGGTAGAGGGCGGCCGACAGAACTTTTTTGTGGTGGATTTCGGGCTGTACTTCGATCGACGGTTGATACCTTTTCCGTTGAAGGCCGGTGTTGGGCCTATGCTTAGCCCAAGTGATGAAGGCTGGTGTTGGGCCTAAAGAGTAAAGAAATGAATTTAAAACAAAATGGGGGTAGTAAAATTTCAGGTGAACATGTCATGCATGTTAGGGGAAGGGGTGACAATAAGTGCCATGACTCCGATGAGGAGAAAGAAGAGTCACGTAAGTCTAGTTCTCGTGGTAAGCCTAAGTATAGAGTTAGGAAGTGCTATAAGTGTGGTGATCCTGATCATCAGATTAAAGAGTGCACTAAGCCTAATAAGAATCAGAAAGAAGATCGTGCTAATATGGCTAAAGGTGAAGAGAATGTAGACTTTGGTGATGTCTATATGGTTGGGCATGTGCTTTGATTTTGCATGTGTGTCTTTGTGGTTCATATTTATGCTTTGTGCAATAATATTTTTCCTTTGTGACATGCTGATTATGCTGTGTGAAATTTTTTTCTTAGATTGTGTGTCTAATGCATGCCTGTGTGGTGTTGGGTTTTATTTGTGGTTTATATAATGATATTTATCTTTGTGCTTACCTGTGTGGTTCATTCTTTGTGATATTCTATAAGACTTTGTGTCATTGTTGCTTTTAGTGAGGTGGAGCAGCGACCTTTATGGTATTTTTGTCTTTGTGAACTCTGTTTAATTGACTTCGTGTCTAGGTTGTTCTTTTTTAGGTGGAACATTGGTCTTTGTGACTAGAGTCTTTGTGACTAGGTTTGTGTGATTTGAATCTTTGTGATTCCTATCTTTGTGGCTTCATGTTTTATTGTTTTTTGTGGCTTTTGCATGACTTTGTGTGGCTTTGTGTTTTTTCTTCTAGTTATCTGGACTAACTTTGTGTTTTTTGCAGGTACTTGAGAGCGGGTTGGGTAATGATGAGAATATGATCTTTCGGTTCTGATGGTGTTGTGGGAAAGGACCAAAGAGGTGGAGATTGTTGGGCATATGCTTAGCCCAAGTAATTACTTGTTGGATTCTTGGCCCATATTCATTTTTGTATTATACTTTGGCCAATGCCCAGGTTCTTCCCCCTTTCTTTGCTTTCCTAATCAGTGCAGGATCTCCCAAAATCTATCTCTCAATCACACGATTCACATTCCTTTCCGATTGTCGGAAATTATGGTCTAATGACCGGGAATTGTGGGATTCTTACACTATATAAAGGATGCTTGTCCCTTTGTCTCAGTGTGATCTACAATACAATTCTTCAATTGTATGTGTAAGAGATAGAGAGCTGAGATTGCTACCAGAGTATGTTGGTGAGAGGGAAACCTCTAAGGTCGTTCTCATACACCATGTGAATTAATCTACAGGAATTGGAAAGGCGTTCTGAACCCGCAGAATTGGTACCATTCTCGTTATTTATCTATCTTTGTTTAGATCATATATTATATTAGATACGTTTATGTTCTTGTATCTTTTATACCTTACAGTGCTATCAAGAGCTGCTCGAACCGGGCCTAATCGTTTATTAAAATCTGTTATTTTTTGCTGTGTGGTGCTTCCGCTAATTGTTTAAAAAAAATTGCATCTTTGTGCTTGCAAAATTTTCATGGTGTCATCTGTTAGTTTTGCAGACTGTTAGGAATTAAGGTGCAATAAGGAGAGATTACAGAAACGAAATATGATAAGAAATTAATTCTTCCGTGAAAAATAACTAAGGAGATCTACACAACTTCGTGTGACATAAGATATCATATCAAAAGAATTATGAGTGAATGCACTCAAAATTATTAAAAAAAAATTGCGACGTTGAAGTATTACAGCACCGGGAAGGTGTCATTGATTTGTTCGATGTACGCACCGTCGGAGTGTTTACTTCGGTGTGAATATGAAGCCATTGAGCAACCCGTCGGAGGTTTAGTTCACGATGTTGCCCTATATGAAATACTTCGAATTCATACCGCTCGGGAAAACGAGTTGTTGTCCATGGATTTTGAAGAAGAAGAAGATGATGAGATGAATAGAGTGCCTCCTAGAAATCTGGTGGATCTAGTGCATGTTAAACTCGAGGGTTGTGAAATCCTTCTCGCTACTCTTTTTAACGAGTTCTCAACTTTTAGACAAACAATTAACTTGATCCAAATAAAATTTAAAGTTAAAAGTTTTCCATACACGGTTGAAAAGTAATAATTAGAATTAAGGCTTAATTACAATTTAAATTGCAATTTCTTTTAAATTATATGTTAAAGCTTAATTTTTAAATTTTGTTAAAAATTTAAAAAATGAGTATTTTTTTTATGAAAATTAGATGAAAAAAAAACCAAAATTGTACTCCCTCTATTTTAATTTTATTTTTAGCCACTATTCACACTTTATATATATATATATATAATTGTACCACTTTCTCATTCTACTAATAATTACTCATAAAAATCGTTTCAATCACTTAAATTGGTTAATACTTAATAAAAATATTTTAATCAATTAAACATTATAAATTAATTTTATTAAAAATTTGTGTGAGGTCAAATGAAAAATAAATTGGGATGAAGTGAGTAAAATTAAAACAAATGAAAAATTAGATGTGATATTTTTTCTGTGAAAATTAGATGTAAATTAATATAGATAAACACATAATCGGTGGAGTTCAATTTGGACAAAAATTTGTATGAACTCGAGTTCACGATAAATTCGAGTTTATTAATTATCACTGTCATGTGTATA
This sequence comes from Prunella vulgaris, assembly GCA_026898435.1. Classification (NCBI taxonomy): domain Eukaryota; kingdom Viridiplantae; phylum Streptophyta; class Magnoliopsida; order Lamiales; family Lamiaceae; genus Prunella; species Prunella vulgaris. Next base: position 1,024,379 of record JAPKLY010000125.1, read on the forward strand.
TATCTTCACTATTATGTATATTCACTATCACTGTTATAATGTATATTATCATTGTTAAAAAATTAAATTTTTTTTTATAGAAGTAATAATATATATGAATAACAGTGATAGTAATCATGTG
>JAPKLY010000125.1:1039000-1054469 GCA_026898435.1 Prunella vulgaris
AGTGCTGAAGTAGGGAAGGTGGAGAGAGTCTTTTGAATCATTTCATCTTCTGTGATTTGCTTTCCACAGAAAGTAAGGCGTGCTTTAAGGCGCAACATATCCTTATTGAAATCATTTACTCTCTTATAGTCAAGTAAGCGGATTTTATTCCACTGAACTGTCAGTTCTGGAAGTAGAGTATCATGAAAGTTTCCAAAACGTTCCTTGAGAGCATCCCACAGTTCTTTGGGTATTTTCAATTGAAGGTACTCCCAGCGTAGGCTAGGGTCAATATGTCGCCTAAGAAACATAAGGGCAGTGGCTTTAACCTTGTCAGATGGCTCTTCGTCTTCTGGTTCATCAGATGGTTCGATAGTGGAAAGATAGTCCTTCCCTAAGAAGGTCGTTCCCACATCGGAAACCCAACGGTGGTACTCAAGTCCTTATGAGTCCAATATTTCAAATTCAGGTCGAGTTGGTTCAATCATCTGTTTGAACAAACAATGAATGGACATATTAATACTGTAAGCATAGCAATATATTGTAATAAATTACTTTTTATTTCAAATATAATAGTTTTGAGTTAGATTGTGAGACCATGGGTCACATATTTTTTTTCCGATGCTTTGTGAAAATACTTTATCACAGTTATTTATTACATATTTTTATTATTCATGAATATTCTTTATCATGAACATATAAGATATAAACAAATAGTTTTCTAAAAAAAAAACAATTAATAATATCATGTAATTAATAATCACATAAAATTTATCAATGTAAAAATTTCACTATTCACAACAGATATTTATAATCAAAGTAAACCTAATAAAATTAAATTAATAAGGTTGAAGCCCATTAATAGTCCTAAGTTTATAAGACTTAACAGGTGGCCCAAAAAAATGACCCAATTAATCATAACAAGGGCCACAACTAAACAAATGGCCCGTTTGGATTAATAACTTAAGGCCCAAATTAAAAATGACCCAATGCCTATTTCAGTAAGGGGTTTTTCAATTTCCAGGAGAGATTTTCAACATTACATACGGGTGAAGAGAAACAGGATTTTGGGGTGGATTTTTTGCGATTCCAGCGGAGATAGAGAGGTGTCAATCGCCGGATTACGCGCGCACGTGTTTCCACTTGACTGATTCAGCGTGCGAATCGCGTCGATCGTTGCAGCGCGCATCATGGTTCGAGCATAGTTGCTGAACGGAATCGCTTGGCCGTTCGACGTCACAGGCGCTTAGTCACCGTCGAAGGCGTGCAGCCGCCGGTGCAGAGTTGCTTTCACTTTTCGCGCTCAGTCGCCGTTCGCGGTCGCGCGTCGCCGACGAACTTGGCCGTCGGTCGAGGCCATTGCTTGGGCCATCGCACCGTCGTGCTCAATCAGGCGCAGTAGGTAGGTTTCAATTTTGGTGGTTTTCGAAAAAGTTTGATTCAGTTTCAGAGAAAAAAAATTCGAAAATGTTTTGAATCCAGGTTTCGAAAAAGAGTTGATTTTCTGGGAAAAATTTTCGAAAACAAGTTTCGAAAAAGGGGTTTCGAAAAAAAATTCATTTCACAAAATTGAGTTTCTGATTTCGTAAAAATTTTGGAGAAAAAAAATTAGGGGATTTTCGAAACACAGATATGGGTTTCTGATTGTTTTTGAAGAAACAGGGTTTCAAAAATCTGTTTTCGTTTTCGGAAATAAAAAAACAGATTTTGGTGGTTTTGTTTTGAAAAGGGAACTGATTTGGAAAAATCTGAGGTTTCAGAAAAAGGTATCTTCCAAAAAAAAAATGTTTATGGGTTTGTTTTCTGGAAATTGAAGGTTTTGATTTTTTATTCAAATATGTGGACGAACTATGGCTTATGAACTATGATTTCAGAACAGAAAATAAATGTATACATATAAACATATATATGCATACATATAAACATATATATGCATACATATAAACATATATATGCAGTCTATATAATCAATATGTAAATAAACACGAAACGTATATATATGTGTACACAAATTCATGTGCATATGTATGAATAAAGCAGATAAATATATATGAATAAAATAAATTTCTTGAGTACGCATATTCATATAATACATAAGCAAGCATACAAACCATGATTCATAAATATATTCACATATACACATGATTTTTAATTTTCAGATTAATAAAAATAAGAAACTTACTGTTTCAGCAAATAATTAAAAATTGATCCGATTCGATTCGTTCTAGAGACAGCTTGAGCAATCCTCTCGTGAATCCTATTGCTTCGTAGAGACTCGTGCTGATAACGTGTTCAAGAATAATTAAAAGAGAAAGGAAAAGACGCAGGAGTTTGTTGACCCAGTTCGTTTGAAAGACTACGTCTGGGGGCATACCAAGTCAGGAGAGTTATATTCATCATACTTTATTAGTGATCCTATATTTATATGTTACAAACCTAGGGTTACAAGGATAAATAACAAAAGACTAAATTACCCTTCTATCAAATACTTTTGATTAAGACACAATATTATAGTATTCCTTCAACAGTTTCTGCTTTTTCCGCTTCTAATCTATTCGAAAATAAATTGACTCAACTTGCTCAAAAAAAAAAAAAAGGGTTCGGGTTTTTCCCCCCCCCCCCCCAAAATTGAGTAGTTCACCCCATTCCAAAATTATTTGTAAATTAAATTTAATAGAACAATTATACTCATTAAAAGTAATTAATTAATTGATAACTAGATCAATTCACCTCCCTTCTTCTACACATAATATTTTCGAACAAAACCCTTGAACAAGTCGGCGACGCGCGACGGTGAAGCCATAGTTGTGCTGTCTTCTAAAAAAAAAACTCAATTTGAAAAACACGACCTCAGAAGCCACAGCCGGGGTTTCCAGATTCTGATGGGATTGAGGACAGGCGCGGCGGGGATTGAATTCCGGAAGAGCTTCAGTCGAAGAATCGGCCATGGTGGCGCTGGCGTTTTCCGGCAGACGGCTTCGAACGGACTCCAGTGCGATTGAGATTCTGGGGTCGGGTCCTGCAGGGCTGTGCAACAGCTCTGTTGCAGCGGCGAGAGTGGGGTCGGCGGCATGGTTTCTTCCCAGCCTCGCACAAATCAACGCTGTTCGAGTCTGGTGTACCGATTTTTCTTCATTTGTTCGACCGATTTTGTCGAACAAATACCCAATTTTTTATGCAAATTTTTGAAAAAATTAATTAACATTTTTTCGACCAAAATTTTCGAAATATTGCTTGTTGTTCGGATTTTTTTTCCGAAAATTACCTACAAGTTCAGTTCAATTTTTCGAAAAAATGCTACATTTTCGGTGTCCGTTGTTCGAACATTGTTCGACGACTGGAAAAAAAATTAGGGTTTCGATCTCTCTTGTTCGGCAAAATTGGTTGAAAATATCAACACAAATCGGTACACCAGACTCGAAAAAAGCAAACTCACCTTCAAATCAAGAAACCCACATACAAGAACTCTTACCTGGGGTTTGACCGTCGTAGGTTCGGCTGTCGTGGTTCTTGAAAATTTTGTTCAAAGATTCTTTCTGGTGTGTGCGTTTTTGCTCTTTGGAAGGGGGTTGAATTTACAAAATAATTAATTCATACAATGATAAAGATTAGTTAGAATAATTAAGGGTGGTGAAAAAAAAATATAAAGGGTGAAGTGAAGGAAGTGGTGAAATACGGGGGAGAATATTCTGATCCAAAAAAAATCGTCATTCTCTACTGAATAAAATTCTCCCCTTCCGCAAAATGGGCTCCATTCAAATAAAAGGATTGGGCTAAAGTAATAAAAGCTGAAACATTTTAAGAGAATTGGGCTTACTCAGACATGGGCCCAATTAGCTTTCATCCTTGTTACCAGCAGAAATGCAGTAGAGGCGGTTACGGACGGATTCAGGGCTCGGCGACGAAACTCCGGCGGCTGATGTGGCAGGGCTGTTAAGCGCGACTGGGAGTGGTGGCGCGTCGATCGGCTTGTGGCTTCGGGCAGTTGAAGACGTCGACTCTGGTGTCGCGAACGTCGTCTCCAGGCGGCGGTTGGAGTTGCAGCGATGGCGAACAGGGGTGAGGAATGGGTTCCAGCGATTTGACGGCGAGATTGAAGTGGGCGACGGAAAGCAGTGGCGAAGGTTGTTGAAGCGGTTTCTGGTGTCGCGTTTCCTGGAATCTCGACGGCTGTGGTGCAGGTTCGATTCCATGGCGGATCAGAGGCGTGGCTGTGCGGTTTGCAGGGGCTGAGACTCGCATCTCCGCCGGTTTTCAGCGGCAGAGCAGCTGCTATTTCTTCGAACTCCGGCGCGGGTAGTGGTGTTGCAGACAATAGGGCGGCGAGTTGGAGTGGCCGGCTGGAATGCGGTCGATTCCGGCTATTAGAGAGCAGGCTGTAGGCGTGATTCGGTTACGAACGTGAAGCTGTGGGCTGTGGCAGAGGTGTGGACATGGCTGTACGAGTTGTTCCAGGTTCTGGTATTGATGGAGAGGAGTAATGAGCACTGAAATTCACTCTCTCTCTCCAAAGCTATGTTTTAAAAATCCGGTCCGACCGGTTGAACCGCGAACCGAGATATGTAACGTACGGCTCTAAAGCTTTGGACCGCCCAACTATTGAGCCGCTCGAGAATCGGCCAAAAACGGAAATAAACGGGTCGAACCGGCGGCTAGGAGTTAAATTTAAAAAAAAAAAATTGAAGAAGACTGGCGGTGGCGGTGGCGGCTGGCGGTGGTGGCGGCTGGGTTTCCTCCAACAGCGGCGGCGAGTTTCCTCTAGCGATGTCTGGCCGCTGAAAATCCGTGGAAGAAGGCTAGAAGAGAACAAGACTACAAAGAGTATAATAGACGGGAGGCGGTGGTTAAGGTTGAGGCGAGGAGGCGGTGGTTAAGGTTGAGACGAGGAGGCGGTGCCGCTGGAGGAAGAGAACAAGAATACAGTGTGGAGTGGATAAGTGGGTTTCTGAAATTTTAGGTTTAGATATAGGTCTCATGGGCCATTAATGAAATTTGGGCCCAACTTTCTCATTTATATATATGTTCATTTTTTTGGGCCCAACTTTCTCATGGTATTTATTTCCCGTATTTTTTTCTAAATGTTAAAATTTTTGATTCTTAATTTGTTAGATTTGTAGTGGATTTAGCTTCATATTTAATATTTGTATGATATTTGGTAGATTTATTTTAATATTAAATATATATTTATATAATTATGACATCATACCGGCTCAACCGCTTTATTTACGGTCCGACCGATCGAACCCGGTCCGACCAAAATTTCTAAGGTGTCCGGTTCAACGTCCGGTTCCGCTTTTTAAAACATAGCTCCAAAGTTGATGAAATTTGTATGGCTAAGAGAGAAGTCAGGTGTGTGAGATTGCATTCCAATTCTTTGAACCTAAGTAAATATGCAAATTATATTTGAGATCATAATTTAAGCACAGTTAATCTAATTAGTATAAAAATGCACGAAAATTAATTAAAATATGCAATTATAGCATTTAAAATTCGTGCAATTTTCACACCAATTAATTAATAACACAGATTTTGCCTAATTGTAACACGCTTTTACTCAAATTGTAACATACCTTGGAGCGAAAAAACCTAAAACTATAAGTTGCGAAAAATTTAAAAAAAAAAGTCCAAATCTGACCCGACCCGATTTAGATATGTAAATTTTTTAAAAATAAATATTTATACGTAAGAAATTTATACACGGTTGTTGCTCATTTTAAAAATAGAAACTCTTCAATCTTTCTCTCTCTCTCCCCTCTCTCTCCCTTTTCACCGGTGGAATCGGTTGTTGTTATGGCGGTTCCGGCGAGCATCGGAACAGCGCAGTTGTGGCTATTTAAAATGGTGAAGATGGCTTCGAATTCAGTGACAGGCCACGACGTACAGCGGCTGCTGTGCACCGGAAACAGGGTAGTGACTGCTTCGTTTCGAATAGAGGAGGAACGACCACTTTTTCCAGTGGCTTTGAAGGTAGAGGGCGGCTGACAGAACTTTGTCGTGGTGGATTTCGTGCTGCACTTCGATCGACGGTTGAGGCCTTTTCCGGTGAAGGCTGGCAAATTCCTGGCGAGGGCTTGCGATTTCCGACGCGACGGCCATTAATTTTTGGCAGTGAAAACTTCGTGTGAGAGGCGAGAACAGGGGCTGTCGGGCGGTTTCGATTCAATGGGTTTTCGGCCGTGCAGTACTTCGAACGAACGGCGGGATATGGTGGTTGAATTCATTATGTCAGCCATTGCTTCGGAGCAATTTTCGACAGTGGTGCAAATATGGGACGTCTGCTGCCATTTCCGGTGAGTGAAAGGGGCTGTCAAAATTGATTGGAATTTTGGGTGCATTCCGTACACGGGTGTACCCAAGAATCACTCTAAAAATATAATTTTAGTTTAGTGGGACCTGATGCTTCTAGTGATTTTCATGTGGAGTTATTAAGTGGAATTCTCAATTGTAATTTTCCGGACCATACCTTACCAAATTTAGAGATAGTAGTGAGATTGCCTTTTATTTATATATAAAAAAAAGATGTTTTATTTACTTTTTCTGGTGGTGGTGCGTTTGGTGGATGCGGCGGCGGAGCAGTACAGCAGAGCTGATTTTCCGGCTGACTTCATTTTTGGTTCTTCAACCTCTGCTTATCAAGTTTGTTTCTCCAACTTTATTCTTTTTATTAAACCCATTTTGGCCGATATAATCTCATTTTCTTGATACCAAGTACATAAATAATGAAGAAAAAAGAAATCGATTATAAACAATTTTAATTCCACATTTCCCCTTTTCTTACACCACTTAACAACACAGTACGAGGGAGCTGCATTTGAGGAGGGAAGAACCCCTAGCATCTGGGACACCTTTTCTCACTCTGGTATGATTTATATTTTTTTTTTCTTTTTTTATTTTAATTTTCTTTGAATATGCAAAAAAAGATTATGGTTTAACTATTGATAAACATAATTTGTTAATTTAGGTCGTACACACGGAGCAAATGGAGACGTCACATGCGATGGGTATCACAAGTACAAGGTTAATTGGCTCTAATTATAACCCCTTTTTAATAATATAAACTCTATTATCGTGTAATAACCTTGGGGCATTTAATTCATAATTCTTCATGAGGAATGATAACTAAAATGGCTATATATTAATTGTGGTGGTCAATAGATAATCAATTCATCTTCATCATACTTAGTGAGAGATGACATGCTCAAAATAAGTTAATCATTGCTCGTTACCATTTTCTCCTTGAGAATATCTAAATCTGTTCTATATTTTCTTGTTTTCTAAAGTTTAGTTGGACCTGGTGCTTCTGCGTTGGCATAAATCGATCATTATAAAAGAAACTTTATAGAAAAATGCACATATAGTATGAGTTTTGGGGATTAATTTTAAGAGTGTTGTTAGATTATGCAAATTAATTCATGTTGCAGGATGATATAAAACTGATGCATGATATGGGACTGGAAGCATTTAGATTCTCCATATCCTGGTCCAGATTAATTCCCAGTATGTTTAATTGCATTTAACAAACGAGGCCTTGTGATTTTTTCGTGTTTTTAAGCATGCATGGTGTTAATTTGGTGTCGTCACAGATGGAAGAGGACCTGTAAATCCAACGGGATTGAAATACTACAATGATTTCATCAACGAACTTACATTTCATGGTAAAAAATCTGGATTACATTTTGCGGGTATTTATAAAATTAGTAGTTGTTTTATTAAACCTTATTTGCCTGTTATATTTGTCGTGTCATTCAAAAGTCGTAGTTATACTGTAAAGTTATAATGAACAAGTTATACGATAAACTTGTTTTACATGAGACCGACGCTTTTAAGAATATAAGTCTCTCTCTGTCTATCATTAGATTCAAAAGGTATTGATTGCAGGAATCCAACCTCATGTTACTTTGGATCACATTGATCTTCCACAAGCTCTTGATGATGAATACAGAGGATGGCTTAGTAGAAACATCATGTATGTTCTGCACGTCTTTACTATTACTATAATTGTCGAGTGCACATCTTGTGATGAGCCTAAAATGTGTCTGTGACGACAGAGAGGATTTCACAGCTTATGCTGATGTATGTTTCAAGGAGTTCGGGGACAGAGTTTTGCATTGGACTAGTGTTAATGAGGCCAACATTTTTGCATTGGGTGGTTATGGTGCAGGACCAAGTCCCCCTGGACGTTGTTCGGACTGTCATACTGGCAATTCGTCTACTGAACCTTATATTGTGGCACATAACATCTTGTTGGCTCATTCAGCTACTGCAAAACTGTACAAGGAAAAATACAAGGTATGATTCATGCTATCTGAAATTAATTCCGAGTTTCTTGTCTATATATATTGTTGATTTACTTGTTTGATCGCGACTCAGATTTGTGTTTGTTGATTAAAAAGAAGGAATTGATTGAGGCTATCAAACTGTGAAGTTTCTGATTAATTGCAATATGTCATTATTATCACTCGACAGATTAGTATAAATAGACGAAGTGAAATAGCTCAAGTCGTTATATCACCACTACTTAACCCTAGTCTGATTAGGCCTTTAAGAAATTAGACTATATTAGGATTTTTTTTTTTTTACAGGGAAGTATTATATTAAGGGCTCATTTGGTTCGTAAGATAAAAGTATCTATCTGTCAAAATCATGCATGTTTTTGACGGATAGATACTTTTATCTTACGAACCAAACATACCCTAAGATTCTAACATAATGACATTATCATAATTGACTTATTTGCTCATGTGGTGAGAGTTTTTCCTTTCGGGCTTGTTCTTATTACACACACTTGAGTTGTACAGTTCACCTGGTGCATTCACGTTTTCTCATCAATAAAGTACCAACCGATATGCTTCAATGCAGGCCAATCAGAAAGGTTACATCGGACTAAACATCTATGATATGAGGGGAACTCCTGACACCAATACAAGAGAAGATATTTTAGCAACTCAAAGGTTTAACGACTATTTTAATCCGTGGTAAGCTCAACTAACTTGTACCTTTGATGGAATGTTAGTCAAAGATCTGATCATAATCAGTAAACATTTTGTAATTATTTCAGGTTTTTGCATCCTCTATTTTTTGGGGACTATCCTGAAATAGTTAAAAGAAGTGCTACGGGAAAGATCCCGGCCTTCACTGAAAACGAGTCGATGCAACTGAAAGGCTCGTCGGATTTCATAGGGGTGAACCACTACTCCATGTCCAAAATCAAGGACAATCCCAGCTCCAGAGACGACAGGAAGGGCAATATGATAGCTGACATAGGAGTAAAGATACTTTGTATGACTTCTATGATTCACTTGTCTTGCATGATTGTTAACCTTTAGTTTTTTTAGTTTGGCAAGTCATCTCACTTTTGAGGTGGTGCAGTTGATGGGACGAGTATGGCATATATTCCTGAGCAGGTGAAGTATGAGCATACATTGCCTGTGTTTTTCTCATGTCTTTGATTTTATGACGCCTCTTGCCTCGTCTCTCGTCCAGTTCCCCATCAGGCCTGACGGCCTCTATGGATTGCTGGAGTATCTGAAACAGGTTTATGGCAATCCCCCTGTTTATGTCCATGAAAATGGTCAGACGATGAAGCACAATGAAACTTTGGTCGACCCCGCTCGTGTGGATTATATAAGTGCTTATATTGGTGCCACTCTCGATGCTATAAGGTAAGTCGATTCTTACATTTTCATGGGACACCTTGTACGTAATCTGACCCGTTTCCTTTTTGTACTGGAAGGAATGGATCAAATACGAAGGGGTACTTTGTGTGGACGTTCTTAGATTGTCTAGAATTGTTGGGTGGCTATGAGTCCTCGTTCGGATTTTACTACGTCGATTTGGATGACAAAGATTTGAAGAGATATCCAAAGCATTCTGCACTTTGGTATTCTGATTTCTTGAAGGAGAAAAGCATCAGTGGATATGCGGTCACTCAAGATGGGGAGAATGTGTCTGTTTCTTTGACATAGATGATTTTCAAGCAGTTCATTTCAGTTTCTCTGCTCCAATCTGTGCTGGATTTCGTAAAATGAAATACGAGATCGAAATATATATCTAATCAGGTATGTGATTGCCACTGTACTAGAGATGACAAATATTGTTTGCTGGTTGTTTGTAAACATAAAAAACATTAAGCAGATGATGTTGCATTACATAATCATTGTTAATCCAGTTCTATATTGTGTGCAAGTGATGTGCCTTGTTTAGGAAAATATGCTCTTCAAAAGAAGTTTTGGATTGATATATGATTTGTAGCAACTACAGCAAAACTCTACTTTGTTGCTATTTAGACAATTTTTTTTTTATGTTGGGCAAAAATAACCCACCAATCTTTTAATGTTGGGCAAAAATATTCATGCGTGTAACTGGTGTAATTTCACATGTTTATTTAAGTAATTTATATGAAAAAAGCATTCATTTCGATTAGTACTTTCTTTCATGGATTAAAATGGATTCCATGATATTTTAGTTTATCAGTTTTGAGGTAATTTTCATGGTGTCATCTGTTAGTTTGCAGCTTTGTACACAATAATGTTTGGAATTAAGGTGCAATAAGGAGAGATTACATAAACGAACTTAATATCGCTAATTCTAATAAACCAAAATAAACTATGCATTTGAAATTTTAATTTTAAATTTTAAAAAATATACACTACACATTGTATTATGTATTTTTTTGCAATTCAAATATTATTAATTTATTTTTTGAGTATTGTTAATTGTTCTTGGGTATTTTGAATTGTTCTTGAGTATTTACTTAAAATTATTTTTAGGATATTGATGAGTTATTTTTATGTTGGAGTATCGTAAGTTATTATTGAATAAGTCTCTTGTGCAGCAGGTGCACCGTAATTGCTGAAAAGTTACACTATTAAAATTATATTTTTTAATAATAATATATGTAATTTTTTATTAATATTTTATATAAGAGTTTATTACTACTAGAATATTTTTTTCTCTATTATAAACAAGCAGAGCCATTCACTATTCACTAATTGATATTGAGGCCAATTTCAAGACCCTCCCTAATTGAATTAATATCTTAAATATCCTTCAGACAGCTGTAAATATCACTATCAATCACTGTCCAAATTTAAATTCATTTTCTCTTTCAGAACCCCTCTCTCCTCCTGATGTTATCTTCTAACAGAACCTTCTCTCTAAATTCTCTCTCCTTCGGCTGTGATAGGCTATGCAGGACGGACACGGCAACCAGTGGACGGCGGAGTCTGATGACGACATCGTAGAAGTGGACGGACGGCGCAGCGACGTGACGACAGACGGTGGAGGAGGGGGGACGACACCCACAGAGTCAGGAACATGGATGTGAGGCGTGATTCCGGCTGAAGCTTCGACGGCATGATTTCTGGTGCTGTCCGACTGTATGCGGTTTTTGCAGCTGCGATTCCGGTGAGAAAACATTTTCCGGCGACGACAGTGGAAAGGTGGAAGACGATTGTAGGCTGCTGGTTGTTGAATCGGCGTGTGAAGCTGATGCCAGTTTCCGGCGAAAATGGAGGTGAGATGCGACTTTCAGGTTCCGAGCCGGCAACACGAGCCGAGTGCCGCGATTCGCCAGCGCCCGAGCCGTCTTCGCTCCTACCCCCAACGTGGCGCCGGTGATTATGGCGGAGATCGGAGCAGACGGCGGTGACTTGATCGGCGGAAGCTTCGACTCTGTCTCCAACAATGGCGGCCCTGTTTCAGACATTAGCAAACAAAGATGCCATGGATTTGGGCTCCAAAAGCAAAATGAGGACGACCTTAGAGATTTTAAAATCGCCAAAACTTATGCAATGCTCAGATTTCCTCTGCAGTGATGGCCATCAACAAATGCTCAGCTTCTCCTCTCCTTACTCACAACCTCTGAATTTACCTTTCTACCCCCACGTCGAGGTCTAATCTTTTTTTAGTTGTTTTCAGTGATTTGGATGGTGATATTGGAAATCTTTTTATGACTTATGATACAATAATTTGGTCAATAGTATATTAATTTGGTCAATAGTACACATGTAATTCGCCGGAAAATGTCTAATCGGAAATTTATCCATCCAATTTTTTTAAAAAATCACATTAATAACTATGGTACAATAATTTAGTTAATGGTACATACACTTATTATACTATCGGGCATCGGAAATAGTGTATGATTTGACGTGAATAGTGTTTGATTTGACATGAACAGTATATGATTTGACATCACATCAAATCACTAGTACACATTCATCATTCGGAGTACACATATATATACTATAGTACATTATTTTACTCATCGGTACACAATTGTAGGTGAAGCTGGACAAACAGATGTTTTTGCTTGTTTCTGACACAAAAATGCTCCTCCTACTGTAGATGCATGTGCTGTCAAATCAACCCCTCAGACGCAGGTACGTAGAGTAAAAAGCCTATTTTTGGCTCTCCATGTATTGTTCCCAACATAGCAGTCTTTATATGCAGTATGAGTGTAAAAAAATGGTCCCACTAGTAAGCCACCCTTTATATAACTATATAAAAATGAATTTGAATTGGACGGTGAACCTGATACATATAAATTTAAGGGTTATTGGGGATAGGGTGCGATTATACATACCCGATATTCCTTTGAACATACCCCAATCACTAAACATATCTCATTTCAAATGACAAATTAATCTAAAATACTAAAAATACCCTATATTTTACTGTAATACCTTTTTTTCCATTTTTACTAAGTCTTTCATTTCATAATTGTGTGATGGAGATTAAATATTCAAAACTATTAAAAAGAGTGTTTTCGGTGCACCCGAGTGCACCGGATTCACCCAAAATTCAAATCAATTTTGATTGAGTCAAAAAACTCGCAATTTCAGATCACTGTCATGGTCGTTCGAAACATTGGCCATGTAACCGCATCTCCATCGCCAATATCAATGAGGAAAGCTCCGTTTTCAAGTCCGCTTGCAACTGCCACGTCTTATTCACAATTTTTTCTTTTCCTGTTTTTACTTATGCATCTCATCTCCTAATTTCCATTTTGTTTAATTAATTTTCCGAATTTAACGAAGCCTCTGATATGGGTAGCTAATTTAGATTCATAATTCTATTTGCTCGATTATTTCAACATGCCCACTTTGCTTAAAAATGAATTGCAATTTGGTGGGCACTTAGCAAAGAACAAAATAGATTATTACCAAGCAGAGAGAACATATATACGTTCCACCCATTACTCATTTATTTTTTTAAAAATAAAATTTAAAATTAAGTTATTATTTTAAAAAATAAAAAATTCTAAAATTAAATAATTTATTTTCAATAAAAAGTTAATCATGAATTAATTTCCTAAATATTTTTTGTTTTAACATTAAATCATTTATTTTAAAAAAAAAATTAATGAACATATTCTTAGGAACTAACTAATTTTATGAAATATTTATGAAAACAAAATATTTACTCACATCCAAATCCAAACATCAGTTACCTAAACGAAGGACCATAAATCTAGACCAAATAAATTACACTCATTACTTATTTTAAAATTTAAATTATATATATTAAGAAAATCATTTATTTTCATAATTTAAAAAAAGTTAGTCAACACGTTCATTTTAGTATCAAGTTAAAGTTATTTAAAGTTTTCATGCAATCTTATTAATTATTATATTACACAAATTGCAAACTCAAAATCTATTTTAATTACTACATAATTATTAAATACTTAATACATTTTTTAGAATAATCATATTTAAAATTTAAAAAATTTACAATAAGTATTTTTCAGTACAATTATATATAGGCTTGTCAACGGGGCGGGGACGGGGGGCCAATCCCCGTCCCTGTCCCCGTGGTCGTAGGGATTCCCCGTCCCTATCCCCGCGAACTTCACGGGGAAAAATGTATCCTCATCCCTGCCCCGCCAGGGAACCCGTCCCCTCGGGGATTCCCCGTGATTTTTTTAAATTTTAAATAATTTATATTTAACAAGCATAATTAATTTTTGTAAATAAATATAAATTAAAAGTATTACTGAAATTTAAAATACATAAAATACATTAATTTGATATATTATACATTATATATACATGAATGGTTAATTAATTATATATGTATATATATACAATCAAGGGTGCAAATGGCACTTGGCGGTCGGCGGTCGGCGGGCGGTCGAGTGCCTTCAAGCGCCAAGATCGCCTAGGCGGTGACTATGCGCCGTCTTGGCGGTGTCAAAGCTTTTCTATTTTATTTTTTATTAATATTAATTTTTTTTCTAAATATATACTAATAAAAATATACATTATAGATAAATTATAAATTTAAAACATAATTAATAACTATCACAAAATATAAAAAGTCAACAAAATGTTAAAAACTATCATAATACGACTTAGAACGGATAAATTATGAAGTAGTTCAATTAAACTTTCATTTTTCAGTAATTTGGTAAATTAGTTTTTATTTTTTAATTTTAGATCTAACTTTTAAATTGAAATAAAAAATTAGAAAAAGAAGAATAATGGTCATCTAGGCGGTGCCAAGACGGCCTCGGCGGCTGCCTAGGTGGTCTTGGCAGTGTCAAATGTGTTGGCGGATTTTTCTCGGCGATTTGACCTTGGCGTCGGCGGCCGAGGGCCTTCAAGCGCCTAGGCGGTCTCGGCGACCGCCATTTACATCCATGATATACATATATATTTATATATATGAATGATATATATATACTAGTACATAAATCCGCGTATTACGCAGGATTATTAAATATTTTTTAATATAGATTATATTATGTGAATTAATAAATTTTGATTTCTTCTATATTTATAGATAATTATTCGATAATATAAATCTGTAATTATATAATTTGAGACTATCTTATTCACACAATATTTAAAATATGAAAATAGTGTATTACTTTTGTATTCACACAATATTAAAATATAATTTGAGGCTATCTTATTCATACAATAATTAAATTTTGTATCTATTTGAAAATAGTGTATTACTTTTGTACCAATCTATGATTATTTTTAAAATTTTATTATTATATAAATATGTTAAAAGAAAATCAAGAACATATCAAAATATATGATTAAAAAAATCAAGAACATAATATTTATAATATAAATTTTAATTATTATATAGGTTTGTTAAAAGAAAATCAATAATATATATTAAAAAATGTTAAAATAATCAAGAACAAGATATTTTATAAAATTTATTTTGTTAAGATTTATTGACTTTATATACAAGTGTATTAATGAGTTATAATATATATATATATATATATATATATATATATATATTTGTGTCGTATTTCTTGAATCTAACATATAAGTGTATCAATGATTTATACATGCACAACACATAAACAATATTGCGGTAATAAATTAAGTACTTAAAAAATATGTACACATTCACAACGCATACGCAATATTATTTCTATAACATCTTTGGTTTTAGAATTATAAATAACTTACGGTATGTATGACACAGACACAATGATTTTAATACGAACCTGCAACTAAAA